>JAQFYZ010000259.1:0-52443 GCA_034695085.1 Cylindroiulus punctatus | reverse complement strand
ACCACGACTGCCCGGCCCCCTGTCAACCCCGCTAGTGTTCGAAGAATTTCTTCCCCAGGCTAAAGGGAATTCAAAATGCATGTATAATGCTCATTTGACAACGCAAATCAAATTCCCACTTCAGGGTCATATACTGTACATGTGTGATAATTATCTATACTGATGGACTTCGTGACTATAGTCGTGCCTATACATTTCTCGACCTAGAATAGATTAGCCATGCTAACAAAAACACTGGGAATTAACTTTAATAAAATTAAATTTACTTGACACGTTTTGATGCCCATGTCGATTGACCTGAAAGGTTCATTCTTCTCAACCAATCCCGATAATACGTTTCGATAACCGCGTTCTATACCATTTTTATTAAAAATAATACTTTGTTTATATACATGTAGTATAGTAACAACAGGATGAGAGTACAATGTACATCCATCCGTTCTTAAACCAGGTGTTAATGCCTTAAGCCTCCTGATCCTAGTGTCTATGCATTTTAAGCGGGGTTAGATGACCCGAGGCTACTGGTATTTGAAATAAATTATTCTAACGAGGAACTGGTTCCAAAACTAAAAAATAAAATCCTTCACCCGAAGTCGAAATTTAAATAATATTACCATATTTCCCGTGCAGCAGACTAGACACGCTTTCAAAAATCGGATAAAAACCGAAAGGTGCGCAAATTAGGAAAGAATTAAGGTGATAAATCACCGAATGTTGGCACGTTCATTTCATTTTATGGGGTCCTGTTCTGGGTGGCGAATTATTATCATCCTAAAGTAATCAAATCGGCGGGCGGCTAATTTAGTAATAAATATATTTCCGCATAGAAAAGTAAACAATATCCGACAACTTTTTTCAATTGTTGCGTGAAGGATTAATGTTTCCGAATTCTAGAGAAATTATACGTTGGAAAAACACAGTTAACGTATCAAATCCACCCAGGTTAACGTCCTAATAATATTTTTTAGGTCTCGAGCTAGACATGAATCTAGGATAAATTGCTCTCCGATTAGGTCTCGTGTTAAAAATGGCGCCACGCGAAATAATTAACTACGATGCACTTAACTAGACCGCAATATGATAGCTTTTTCCTGTGGCAATTTCAACAGGTAAATGACATTTATTCCTTCATTAGAGCTGTTATGGTTCGAGAAGAACTGAAAAACTGTCATTATTAAACTTCGTGGTTTTTTTTTGGCCTTCAGGCAGTCGCGATGGTTGCAATGTTAAACGTTCAATGTAACAAAATGGAAAGTAATCTATCGTGATAACCGAGCATGCAATAAATAAAGCTGCTCCCCTTAATTTCTGCTTAGATGAATGTCGTATTTTTTAGCCCAAAATGTCGATCCGGTAATTTTTTACTTTCATTTTTATTACGATAGTTAATTAGCGCCGCTAATGAGCCTGCGATGTTCAGTTCACAAATGAGATAATGACTACATGTACATAGTCATGCAATGTAGGATACGGCAGACAGTTTTGAAGAAAATTGACCATCTTCTTGATAGGCCTGTATATGGGAAATCCTGCCATTTTATAAATTGGAGCATTGAACTAATGAACAGACTGCTTGGCACGCGCTGAAAGACATGTACCCGTAACCAACAACGTCTAGAATTCATCTCATGACATTATTCAATTTCATTTGAATAGACATGGCCATTCTGCCAAAACAAACTATAGCCTACTACCATAATTATGAGTGCTTAGATTTTTATATTTTGGGTCAGACAACGGCGCAATTGGTGAATGGAGATCACTATAATATATATATATATACTGTAGAAGTTATACATCATGCAAACATTTCTTGACAGTGTATACAATGCATGTACATGTACAGTATAGTGCAAGATGTCAGAGAGCATTAGAGTACGTTCAAATATGATGTCATTACAGTACAGCTTCGAGGTTTTCAGAACCTTGTCATAATGTCATAATGACGTCACACCCATTATAAACTACGAGCTTAAAACGTTTGAGAATCTCCACGGACGGTTCGACAACTCAGTAATTGGAATGCCCCAAAACGTTGCTTATGAAACCCACTCCGATGTTCAATTTAAAGTTAAAATCAGGAAATTTCTAGTCAGTAAGACGTAGTTTCAGTCACGCCAACTGAGTTTAGCAACCCGACTCGTTTGCAACCAAGTTAAGCCTGTTGAAAGTGTTTACACGCCATTTGCAGTTTCTTGGTTCAAGGTGCCTCGAATCAAGCAAACCCTGGAAAATTCTCAAATCAAGGCAGCTCAAGGTAGTCATAAACAGGTCTACGTACAAAAGTATAGAAAATGATGACATCATCACCTGTCATTTAATTGGCACCCTCCTCAAGATGATGACAGGTGTAATACTTGAACATCCCTTACGCAATAAGAACGTCTGGAAGGTACACAGTTTTCCCAAAATTTTATGCAATAAATGGGCTTATTTTCACGAAGAGCAATTTGTCGCTCATGCATGTGTACCAATTTGTCACTCGCTCAGCCAACCCTGAAATATACCTCGTGCTCGTCCCCTCCGGCACGTGAAGGGAAAATCGAAATTCCATAAAATTAGCATCAAAAACGCGTGAAGTTATCAATTCGAACGCAAAACAGAAGTTATTTTTCAACTTCGCCACTTATCAGTACAATTTTATCGGCCCGGAATTCAAGTCACGTCATTCGGCCCGTGAATGACGGACCAAAGGTCGCCAAAGTATAATGTCCGGTAAATTCGGACAGCGTTTCAATGTCACCCCAAACTCAATTATTACGGCAATTAATCCGATAATACGGAAATGGAAACTCTCCACAAATAGGTTGTGTACTTACATATCAGCTGTTAATTCTTCCGCATATGTCACTCGATGCCCGACGCAAATTAGCGCTAGAAGAAACGCGAAAGGAAGACATGTCGGCGCCTGAAACCGTTGATTCCACTTGTTGAAAACTCCCATTCTGGCGATCGTCATCTTGCGTATAAATTTGTGTGTTATCAAATTGCTGTCATCGAGATATCCCAGGTTTCAGCGAGCACTTCCACATAACATTCGGGCAGGCTTTTCGGCTTTTTCAGAGTTTCGGGCCAATGTCAACGAAAATAAGCATGATCTTCGTTATAAAAAAATACAATTTCGAAAGTTGGGAAAAAAAATAATGGAACGTTCGAACGAGTTCAGGCGGCGCCGAATTCGATGTCTTTCTTCGCTTCACGAAGCTGGTCAATTTGTAAATCGCATCGGCAGAAGATAAAATACTGTGTTGGTAAAATGAGAGGAATTTAACCGCGCTTGGGCTGGTGATCAAAAGTGGTTTGGCCGGAGCTGTTTCTCACATGGTTTCGAGCGAGTGAAGGCGAGCGGGCCAATGAGCCAGCGACAGGAGCGCCTTCCAATTCCAACCAACGCCGGTCTTCGTCCATTTTTAAATCCTGGGTTTATAAGGGAGTCGGGCGGGGGTACAATGCACGATGCCCCACACCCAGTGATGTTGACGCCATCACTGACCAAAACATTTTCCAACTTTTATTAAAACTGGAATCAGAAATGATGTGCAGGGTTCATACTCAAATTTACAAAATCATTTCCCTGACAACCCAAGTAAATTTCCCTGACTTATAAATCGTGTGGAAAATTTTGTTAAACCTGCTCATGAGAAAAATATAATGTTATCAACTTTTGGAAATGGTCAGCAGAAATCTCAAAATAATTAATAAACATGTAAAAAAATTATTTTTTGGGTATTTTTTGGGATGGAATTTATTTTTCAATTTTATTTTGTTGAAAAAACTTATTTTCCCTGACTTTCCCTGATTTTAAAGCAAAAAACGTAGTTTTCCCTGCATCTCCCTGACCATTTTGTTCTTCCCTGACTTTCCCTGACTTTCCAGGTGCGTATGAACCCTGATGTGGCGACTCATATGGAAACAAAAAAAATTCTAAAAATGTTATGCCTAGAAAACATGTGCATTTCGACGACATCCGAACATTCCAAATACATGTACATGTACTGACATTACTAATATTCACGATAGATGAGTAGTTTACATGTAAATTGCAGATATGGGACGGCAAGCTGATTCCAAATCTGTCAAGACATCCAAGGTCAGAGAAAGCATGAGCGCGTTGTGAGCGTTTGAATTAATAAATATCGACACCCCTAGATATTGGCTGCCCATCAATGCCTCCCTGTTTAGTGCTTGGAAATCAACGGTATTTGTGCATTGCAGTGAAACTGGAAGCATCGCAGGGCAGCCAACTGCTGGGCATGACTATTCACGTGCCTATGAAAGCGTTATCCGACCTTGGATGTCTTGACAGATTTGGAATCAGCTTGCCGTCCTTATCATACCTGCAATTTACACTACCCATCTATCGTGCATATTACAAAAATCCGTATTTGAAACGTTCAGATGTCGTCGAAATGCACATGGTCCCCCTTTGCATAGATCATGTTGCCATAGTTTGAATTTGACAGGTAAATGAATAAATGAGACATCACAAGATACGAGGTTTTCAAATATACATGAGGTATATAATATGTACCAATAAAGTACATTCTGAAATGCATCACATGAGAAAAAATACTTGCAAATATATTATATTTTATAAATACAATTTGTGCATTGAAACTTTTGTCATGATCGAACCGTACAAATACTGTACTGTACAAAATGTGTGCAATAGAAAAATATTATGCATAAAATATGATACTGTTAGACTTAGCAAAACATTCTAGCAGTAACTCTTTTTCCCTATAATGCATACATCCGCAATATGCATCCGACAGTAACAAATTTACCAATAAACCAGTTTCTTTGAAATGCCAGTTATTATGCTACAACATGTCTCTCCCCATCATTGCTTTCTCATAAGTATGATAACAGAAGTTTAAAAAAAAAAGATAAGCGCAGCAGTGGATTTTATGCAGGCTCAAAAGTATTTATCCACAATATGAAAGGTAGAGCTTTGTTCAAAAAATAAAAATAAAAAAAACCTTTGCTGCACGACACAATAGTATCGGTTAAATACCCGTACACACTTACCTTATCAAAACTAATTTGTGAGATGTTTTCGCCAAATAAAAATGTTTTGGCGTCATTATAAGTTTTGTAAAATAACAGTCCTTAGAATTCAGATTTTGGAAAATAGGCTGGAAAAGCCGCATTCCAAATAACAGCAATGAGTATTAATATTATAAAGGCAACAACAGATGCCCACCACAGCCACTTTTCCCACGAATGAACTCGCAGATTTCGCAAAATCCCAATGCCAACGAGTAGCCCTGCAATAGCCCCGGCCAAATGGGCAGCATAGCCGATTTTATCATTAGCACTATTCGCATATCTATTATAAACTGCAACGCCAACATCTGTCCCAACCATTGCGAGAAATGCTATCAATTGCAACCAAGCAAATTTCATCTCATTCCAATTCTGTAAATCAGTGAAATGTTTCAATTATATAAAATCCCTAAAAGACATTTTTCTAATAAATTAAAAATCGCAACTTACCATAATAATCGTTGATAAATGTGCAGTAATGATAGCATATACCCCTCCAGAAGCTCCGGCAAGATAAACCGACGGATCAGAAATACTTGTCCCGAGAGATCCTGTTAACTCGTACATTGAACGTTTATGAAAATATGCTGAACATTTTCTTTTATTTATGAAAGACCAATTTGTTCTTCTCATAAGAGCAACGTTGAAAAGTTTCATTTACCTGCAATAACACCAGCAGAATATACTATTCCAACACGCCACCATTTATGCACCATCTCCAGAGGAATTCCAAGCAATAACTGCACAATTATATTGACAGTAATGTGAACAAATCTACACACAAAAAAAACAAGAAACAAAACATGAAACATTCGCACATAGCTTCCATCTTTCCAACCAATATTGAAAACAATATGTCATTATACCCAGCATGTATCAACATGTATGTGAGAAAGCGCCAGGCCTCGTATCTTCTATTAGGATTATAAATAAGGGCGGAGTCAAAAGCAATTGGTCCGGAAGCCGACAAATTTCCCATGATAACAGCATAATAAATAAATACTGCAATCTTCAAATGAGATGAAACAAAAACCATTCATTACAACGTGTTTTAGTTCTAAAGCTATATTGTATTGATTTATTAACAGTTCAAAAACTTGCTTCAACAATGCTAGCCGAAATAATGAATAGTGGTGGAGGAAGGCAATTATACTCTTTTAAGTATTCATCTCCATCCGTAGTGTCTGGAATATCACGAGGGACAACCACTAGTCTTGTGTAACCGGTTAACATGCGATGCAATCGCTGTCTGAGAGCCGGTGGTAACTCGGGAGATTCCATCTAAAATTCAAACAGAACAAATAAATTATGACATAAGGTGATTATAAACAATTAATAATGAAAGGTCAATTGAAATATTTACCAAATTTACAAATTCGTTGAAGTCAAGATGTCCACTGCGATCTGCATCTGCCTTATGAAATAGCTTGCGTCTGACATCGTCAGGTATGTCATCAGACATAGTTTTGCCTCTCCGTTTAAATTCCTGCAGCATGATAACACCATCCCCATCGCGATCTACCTGTATTTAATTATTATATTTTATACAATAGGGCTAAATAAAATTGTAATAGTTGTATTTTTACCACATTTTTGCTGAAATAACTAAAAAATAATCTATAATGTATGCAATACTGTACATCGATTAGATGAAGCCTACCTTATCAAAGATACGTTTCCAATACTGTAACAAAATAAATAAACCATTAATAATCGACCTGTATAAACAGCAAAGAGAATGCCGCTTCGAAGAATGTCCTCTTCCATTAGGATATACACTGTATTTACAGCTACAGGTATACTGTACATAATGTAGGCTGCGTGGGTAGTTTTCGCATTTGTTCTCTAAGTGATGCAACTGTAAACTAGTGAAGCAATACGTGCAACATGTACATGTAATGTTCGAAAATTACTAAAGTAAGACGATTTGCAGCTTGCTCATGAATCCTTCAGATGATGACAATTGATCCCCTTTATCACCCACTCAATTTACATGCATTTACATGTACATTAACGAATAGGCCTATGTACGTGCATAGCTATTATAATGTACACTGTATATACATGTAGCAGATAATATCAACAGGTTCGACCTCGAAAGAAGCAACCCAGGCATGCATGCACATGCATATACATGTACATACACACATGTACACTTAAATAAATTATTAGCTAGACTTACCTCATAATTATTTCCCATTTCAAACATTTTAGAAGTAGTATATAATGGATTTCGATTATAGGTAACGATGCGCGAGTCCTAGGAACAGACTGTGTCTAGCACAAAAAAATCAGCAGAAGCATAATATAAAACGAACTGCGCACACCTGGTAATTGATGCACGTAAACAAAGACGAATAAAATTTCACCCAGTAGACTCTACACCAGAAATGACAATGCTGGAAAGTCATAGCGTCGGAATGTACCAGTTTCCATGACGACAATTTTTTTCAAGGTAAAAGACAAATTCGGATATTCAGAATTTTCTTCTCTTTGTGAAAGGGGATGGTCTTACGTGACGCATAAAAGCTGGGCCAATCAAATAGCATTAATGACTTCTCGGTAAAAACTCGTATTGGCGGTAAATTTTAAAAACTTAATTAGTATAGTAGCTAAACCAATAATTACTTTTAAAAAATGATATATTTATTGTTCATTGTTTTAAACACAAGGTTAATGCAAATTTCGAAAGGAACCAACAATGGAGCACATATTTTGAATAAAAAGCTTCAAATGTAGGGAAACAGGTCCTGCACACTAATAGAATGCGTTTAAAACCTGAGCCGAAATATGTCGCCTCTTACAACAGCATTATCTTGTCCACCCATGTGAAATCCACTCAATGCAACATCGTCATCTTCACCCTATAAAGACAATCAAGCTAGTAACAAGTTTTTTACAATTAAAAATGAAGATGAGAAATAGGAGAAACTGGGCGTACCAGCTGTTTAGCATATTGCTTTCCTCCAGAAGGTGGTTTTGGGCTCTGTGTTGTTCTAGGATGTGCTTGTTCACTTTTTGCAGGCCATGTTGGAAACATGGATGGATCCACTGGTAGTGGTGATTCAATAAAATACTCATGTTTCAAGGCTTCCTCAGCTGTTATCCGACGCTTGGGGTCAAATGTCAAAAGTCTGCAAATTTATATGGATGTCTTATTATATTTCATAAACAAAATTTTTAATTTGTGATTAAATCTCTAGGAAATGCTACTTACTTATTCATAAGATCAAGGCCACAATTAGTCAAATTATGCTCAAATCGTTTCCTGAGGTTATTGTAGGGATTTTCAGCAAACGTTACCTTCTTGACCATTGGAAGCTCGCTGTAGCCAGGCCAGATTTTTTCATTGGGTGTTCCAAGGTCCTAAAAATAAAGAATAACTAAAATAAGTACAAATAATACTATGCACAAATATTTTTGCCAGGCCACACTTAAATATACCAGTTAAATAGAATGTAGTTGCTATTATACTGCTTGACACAACAAATAATTTAAAGAAAACCGACCTTGAATATGGAATTCAACTGGTTGACTTCAGACTTTCCAGGAAACAAGGCTTTCATTGTTAGCAGCTCTCCAAATATGCAGCCGACACTCCACATATCTATTGGCGTTGAATATTCCTGGCAATTAAAAGAAGGACAAGATAAGCCAGGCATAAATTTTCTATTTAAATTGATGCGTCAACAACTTACGATACACACCTTACTACCTAGAAGTAGCTCAGGAGCCCGATACCATAGGGTAACAACAACGGGCGTGTAGTGCTTCAAAGGGGAACCATACTCACGTGCCAGTCCAAAATCACCTACTTTCAAAATGCCTTTGTGGCTAAGTAATAGGTTGGAAGTCTTCAAGTCTCGGTGCAATATCCAATTGTCATGCAAGTGAGCAACAGCTCTAAGCAACTGAATCATAAGTGTTTTTACCTCTCCTACAATAATAGAGAGTATTAGCAAACCTAACAAGTAAGTTATTAACAAGAAAAAATTCCACATTACCTATGAGAAAAGGCTGCTTCATGGTTTCCATCAAGCTTTTTAAATCATGCTCAACATAGTCCATAACAATATAAATCTTATCCATGTTACTTCCAACCACAATTTCCTAAAATATGATCATTTTGGCATTTCTTATAATTACTAGATAGTTATAAACGTGACGAAATCAAAAAAGTGTACTCACTCTAACTGTGACGATATTTGGATGTTGAGCCTTTAGAAGTGTGTTAATCTCTCTTAACGAAGTTATTGGAAATCCTTCTTTTTCTTTTTCCATTTTTAAGCGCTTTAATGCTACAATTTCATCTACATTATTGAGAATTTGAACATTTAATTGGATTAGAACACTCGTGAAATAGAAAATCAGTTTGTAAAATACATGTAAACTCATCTCAAATTACACTTTGAGATATAGAACTTTTTGAAGGTTCTGAACATCCAACTCACTTGTTTTTTTATGTCGAGCCCGATAAACAACTCCATAAGTTCCCTCTTCAATACGATTAAGGCAATGGAATTCCTCAACATTCCGACAACCTTGAATGGCAGGAAGGTATGGAGGCAATTCTGGTTTTAGTTCAACAGGAGACATGGGTGGAGAGTCTTCTAAATATGTTGTGCCAGTTGTACTGTTGGTGACTTCAGAACCACGTTTTTCACTGGCCACTTGAGGTTCGCCATCAATATTGTTATTTCCTGAAGTTATCAATAAACATGACATGAACACCTTCTATTCAGAAAAATGGATAATTATGTGATCTTACCAGGACTGTTGTGTCCCTTTTCATCTTCGTCGTTGTCATCATTATCATCATCATTGCTTTCTTCACTAGCTGTATCTGGGAGCTCTTCTTCATCTTCAGCATTCAATTCCATCTCAGACTCTTTATGGCTGCCAGGACTGCCACTTACACTTTCTGAAAAGTTTACAATTGACTGAACTGCTTTATCGACTTTCTTTTTTATACATATTTAGATTGTAAGTTCATTGTTAAGAACATGATTGGGAACAAAATGGTTAAAATAAGACTGACTATGTCTGACCCATTGAAAACAGTACATACATGTACTCTTAATTACATTATTTGCTGTACAGAATAACCACATCGAATTACCTTATAATTTTAAGTGTCACAGATGCATTTTTGGACATCTTCAACTGAATACGAATTGTCAGCTTACCATCTTCTGATTTGAACCGCTCAGATTTTGTAGAAGCCTCCTCTGCCGAATCACCTACTTCTTCGTCACTACTTTCCTGATCAGAAACTACTTCCACAGAATGCTCGCTTTCCTCAATGACTGCTTCATCACACTCAACACTGCTATCGCCATCCTCTTCCTGGTCACTAGCAACCACCTCCAGCATCTCTTGTTCATCATCTTGCTTGGAGCCTAATGCATAGAAAGTTTGCAAGTCAATGTACAATAGTCTATAAAAATAAACAAAAAAATGAAATTGTTATCAATAAGTCTAACCAGTTGTTGAAATAGGTGAACCCTGTCTTGAAGGCATTTTCTCCCCTACTTGCTCGCTTGTATTTCTGTCAGACTTCCGTTTGCGGTCTTCAATTGACATTGGACTTCGATCTCTTAAGCTATCATCTTGCCCAGGGCCTATTCAGTACATGTAATAAACATGTTAATTAATTTTTTTTCATACATACTGAAAAGTACGGTGTTTGAAAAAAAATTAAGACATACCTGTTCCCCTCTGACGTCTTGCTTCAAGGTCGCGTTTTTGCTGTTCCCGCTGCCGTTCTCTTTCCCGTTCAGCTGTTATGAAGCGTTCTCTACGTTTTTCTGTTTCGAGTCGTTCAAGGCGTTCTCTGGAATGAAACAATGTTGAATAAAAAGAGTTGTATGCCACATCTGCAAAAACAACAAGCAAAGCAATCTACCTCTCTCGTTCTTCTTTTTCTTTCTCACGATTTCGTTCTCGCACACGGTCCATCTTTTCTCTAGTTTCTCTGACATCTCTTATTTCACGATCACGGACGCCTCTGTCTATACGCACTTCATGACCGCTTCTAATTTCACGAGCTACTTTATCGTCTCTCACTTCATGGCCGCCCTTTTCTTCTCTAACCTCACGAACTTTATCCTCTCTGACATCCCGGCCTTTTCTTTCCTCTCTTAATTCACGAGCGCCTCTCTCCTCTCTTACTTCACGAATAATTCTTTCTTCCCTCACATCCCGAACGCCTCTTTCCTCTCGTACATCCCCAATTTCTCGTACCTCTCTAACCTCCCTGATCTCCCGCACATCTCTAATTTGCCGAATCTCTCGCCCTTCTCTAGGTTCCCGGAGGACATCCCTCAAATCTCTTATCACTCTTTGCTCTCTGTCTCGACTGACATTGGTATCTCTGACGGTTCTTCGAATATCATCCTTTTCCTTGTGTCGGCGCTCCCTACTGTGACGCTCAGTCCTGTGAGTTTTATCCCTAGCCCGATGGCGTTCTTTAGACCGGTGCGCTGTAATAAAACTATGCAATCAGCATTTATCCAGATTAACTAAAGTTTTTTTCAAAGCATCACTATGGGCCCTTGGGCAAAGCTGTGCACTGGAGCCACTAACCAACGCCACATGAAAATCATGTGGCATCTATATACATCTATAATAAGATACATATGGGACACCTAGGCAACAGCCCAGTCAAGCCAATTTCATTATGTATTCTAGCACTTTATAATACAAACTGACAGTCTACATAATGTCGATACTTCAAACTCGTGCTCACGTACCATGCAAAACAGCGTTTCACAACCAGAATTCAGAAAAACCAAAGTATTTTTTCAAACTGCCTGCCCCAATATCTATGGACAAAAATGCTTACAATCAATCTTATGTCCATGTTTTTCTTTCTTATCTTTTTCACGTCGGACTCGAACTTTGTGACTCTGGGCTTGTGGCGGTTTAATATCCAGCGAGTCTTCGGTGCCATCTTCTCGGGAAGATTCACTAGGAATCAAAAAACGATTGTATAAACTACAGCAATTACATAATTAGCCGTGGTTAACCCTACTCGGTCATTACGTACCTGCTATCATCCCGGGTGGCCATTTGCATTTGTCGATTTGGTTCTGGCGGCGTTCTAGGACCACGATATGGTTTTACCATTGGTTTCGAGTCTTCTCTTAATTCTCCGTCTTCGCTATTGTCGTCCAAAGACTCTTGGTCCTCACTGTCTGACATTTATATGTATATAACACTTTGTGGCAACAAAACACAACACACGATGCATGTGCGCCAACCTTCGCGAACAAGCGCCTAACTTGAACCAATGATAGCGATGGTGCTCCTCAGGATCCAATAACGCTCAAGCTGAAATGGCAACCAATTGACAAACGATGCTATCGCACATGCGACTTATTGGCTGGTTCTTGAGCCCACTGTAGGAAAGGAGTAAACCAATTAATAAAATAGGCGGACTAATCACAAATGTGTTTGAGACGCGCAACAGCGCATGTTGGCAAGTGCACATATTTTACTGTCACCAACATAATATACATTATTGTCGGTCCAAATAAAGAATGGAGTTCAAATGGACCAATAGGATGGAAAAACCGGTTTCGAATTAATCTTGCCAGGCCACTTCTGCTGCTTATGACAACAATTCTCTCCTTCCCTTTACAACGTCACTGCTTTGTATGCTTTGACCATTTCCTGCACTGGAAAACTAAATCTAGAAGCTGTATATCTCTCAGATTGGCTGTTGCACAGTCCATTCTGTATTAGGACAGACTATAATAAGGGCTTTTCCGATTTCTTGCTCCCTACCACCATCTCCCTCTGGACGTCCTTTTTCCAAATGTCTGCTCTCAAAGAGTTACACAAAGAAAATTTATACTTTTTGACACCTCTCATTACTGTATATACAACGTAAATGTTAAATACGTGTTAACCACAAAAATCAGTACATCTGCATGGTAAAATATACAAGTAATTTTAAAAGTAATTAAACTAATTGTGTATATTGTACAACTTCTGAGTTCACAATTTTATTTCATATTCTGTAACTGTAAACGTCATGATGTTTCACAGAAAGTTAAGTAAACAGATAACTCAATGTGAAAATTCAATTTGGTTAAGTTAGAAAAACACAGAAAGTTAATTATTTACTCTCTGATATAGATAAAGATATGCCAAATCTTTTGGTGGATTCTCGGACAGTGCTACCTTATTATCGTTGAAAATAACCCAGCGACCATCCTTCCAAATGTGACAGACATAGTGCCCAACCATAGTCGACGTACCCATGTGGCTAATAAATGCAACCAAGCGGTACTCTGTAAATGAAAACGAAGGAGTGTGTTAGAAGAAAAATCATGTGATCAAATAACTTATTAGTGTTCTTGAAATGTCTCACTGGAACAACATTTGAATTTTATTTAGAAGAAACTTTAAAAATTATCCTACTTCCAAGTCCATCACGATATTGTGGTTGTGGTAATTGTGGTTCGCACGTGTCCATAGCTTCCTCAATTTCGTCCAAATGACTAAAGATCCAATCCAAGGCCCTTTCAACATTATTATCCTACAAAAATCATATTAAATTTAGATATCTATAAAATGTGACACACTATACATGTACATTATGCTCTATTCCGAATCATCTTTTTTATGTCCCTGGTTTTGTTTTGTGCACTTTTTTCCAAACCTAACCTAAAAACGTAATTTTATTATTTAGCAGCAAAATCACCAGGCAATCGTTGCTACCCTATGGGACATAGGAGCAGCCTACTTTGTTTTATGGCAGAACAGTGCATAATGCTAAAAACAGGCAAAACATGTTGTACATTTAAAATTTTTAAATTTCTTACAGTTGCTTTTAAAGCCTTGCAAGTTTGTTCTCTTGTAAAACCCATCCCCATAATGCTTTCAATAGCGATTTCATTTGGGATGAATGTACTTTTGGCTACAGCACCTCCCCCTGGAGGCAGAAATGGATCGCCAAAATCTGCATTGAAAATAATAAAAAGGATCAGTTATCAGTTTTAGTTCTTTAAACCCATCATTGCTTAGAATCTCAGCATGTCATCCATACCAACATCGCCCATATGTTCCATTATCCATGCCACAGCAGCTTCCAAACCCTGATTACCAGTGTAAAATATTGCCCTTTTGCATCCCTCAATGGGAAATCCCATTTCTGTCAAGCTTAATAACACACCTTCATCTATCTGAACAGCTAACGGGCCAACTACAAAAGAAACAATTTGTAAAATGTAATTATCATTCCTTCGAGTTCATGTATGGGATACAGTAGTTGCATCAACAAGTGGTACGTAATGATTTTGGAAATTAAAAAAATTGCCTGGTTTTATTACCAGTTTTATGCAACTGCTAACGACTGCACTAACCTGTTTGAATGGCCTCTTCTGGTAACTCTTCCTCATGAGGCTGCAGTCCAGTACCTCTAAGAAAACCAAGATCTAATTCATCAGGAACATCAATGGAGACATCTGAAAAGGGATACATAAATATGTAAATGCAGTGCAAAATCGTGTCAACCATTTTCATTACTACAAGCATAACATACCTAATTTTCTTGGAATCCATCCATCATCAAAAGTAAATTTTTCCAGTTGAATCATAAGATAATCTGGAAATGATGCCATTCTAACAGTCCTTTTCAGAAAAAGACAAACAAATGTTACTTATGCCAAAGGGCTTTTTTATAGTGCCTTATCACAGAAAAAAAGTCACACTGACTTGGATGCAACTGTCTTGGTTTTCAAAGCAGAACTGTAGAAATCCGGCACTAATTTAGGTGAAGCAAGGGCATCAAAACATAGTGTCATAGGAAGGCGAGCACGCACTACTTCATCAGGCTCCCTGAAAATACACAAGGAAAATTGTAGGAAAATATCAAGTGCCTGCAAAACAACTTTTAAATGAACTCACAATCTTAAACCTTTTGTTTCAGCATCTTTTTTCTTTGTTAAATATGCAGCAACTTCATCTATAAATGAAAATTTTGCAATGGAATATGCAGTATTTTAAATTTTAATGCAAGATTTGGAGAATTGCAATGATTACCCTTATTAATAGCAGAATCCAGTGGAACTGGCAAACGAAGAATATACTGGGTGCTATTAACATATTTCACTTTTCCTGACTGAACACAGAGAATTCTGTTCTCCTCCTGATATTTAAAACAATCTGCTGGATTTCCAGTATTTCTGCTTTGCCTCTAAATAGGGTAAAACTACAGTATTTAAACGCCAAAAATTATGATTAAAAACGAAAAACATGCAACGAATAGTATTTTACCTCCAACATATTAATGAAGTGTAGAAAAAATTCTTGAGCATCTTGTTGGCGTTTGGTGGAAAATTCGTGATGGCCTTTTCCAATAAGCGACTTAAACATCCTTAATTTCAAACCAGGTTGTTCCTAGAATTTTCACATTTTTGAAATAAACAACTATTTGATGAACAATCTACTGCCTACAGAAATTTCACCATTTTTAAATTAGTGAACCTCATTAACATCTGTTTCTCTGGTGGGATCAGGCTCAGGATGCTGTGAATAATCACCAGACCATAGACCACGACCTAGTTTTGCCCTATATAAAGAAGATCAACAACTTATTATTCATGCAGTAATTTTTTCAAAAGCATGCCATACATAAATACAGACGAAGTTTTTTTCTATGTTTTACAATAAAAACATGTATCAATAACAGACATGTAATTAAAAAATGTTTATTCATTACATCTGAACGGTCAGGTCGCCCGATGGATCGATTGGTGCATTGTTAAAAATACGTTCAGCATTCTCGGCATCAGCATACCTGATTTAGAAAGCATTTCATTACAAAACAACTCTAAGTGTCTATCTGAAAATTAATAATATAACATTATTAAAGTACTCGCATATTTTTAAAGTCTGGTATGGAGAATACCACTTGCATAACACTATTGAGATAACAAGAATTCCCAAGGTTTGCTAGTCCAGTGTAACCAGGACCATAAAGTGGAACTAAATGGCTGCCTGCCTCTTGAATTGTTGCCCACTCGCCAATCCGCTGATTCATGTCGATTTCCAACTCCACCATTGATTTGTCTGTCTGGGAAATGAATCGGCATGCAATATATTAATTACCAAATTATTAAATGGAATTTTAAATCGCCAGCACTAAAAATCAATACACTCGAAATTGTGACACGTTACCTTTTCCATTTGGGAAATATTAATACCAAAATGGGCCAAGTGTTTTGTCAAGTATGGGTCTTCAACCATGTTGTCTTCATCATATGAAAACACATCTACAGAAGAGTGGGGATGAAAATCCATTCCGAAACTGATAATCTCATTAACAATACAATATACATGTAATGAGTAAATGAGGACAGAGACCTGCACCATCTGGGGTTATAGTTCCCAGTTTAACAGCCAGAGGATATTTTGTAATTTTATGATGTTCCACAGCATGATTATTTCCTCCACTGCCATCAAAGAAACGTCGACCGCAAAGAATACTTCCATCAGTTAAATTTAGCCATAAATTGTCCGTCTTGTCACATTTCTGGCATTTCCATCCTTTTGGAGGAATTTTAATTCCATTTTCCAACTGTACAAGATTTTCTGCATATCTTTAATATAATTGTTATACACGTAATTTATTGTTTAAAAATTGCAATGAATATGTCCCAATACTGAATAGTAAGTAATGTAACTCACTTAGTGATAGACGGTTTTTCTCCATCCCAAGTACCTGCCAAGGCTTGTGCCTCCTCTAACCTGGCAGCAGATTCAGCTGCAAGAATTGTAGCTGCCGATATCTGTATCTAAAATTGGCAAAAATAAAAATTAGGTGTTGTACACAAAGACAGTAAGTAGCAACAGTTTATATATATTTTTTTACAGAAGAATACTATTGAACCTACTGCTTCAGGTAGATCAGGACTGGGCAATGGTATGGTAGAAAAACCAGGCAAGACAACAATAGAATTAAATTCTTCAAATTCATATTTTTTCCCTTCTAACTCAAATCCACCTTCTACACCTAAATACAAATTAGTAAACCCAAAAATTAGAATCAGAGAAGACTAGGATTGCGTCTTTTCGAAATCTAATATGTTTACATGTACCTATTGCCATTCGAGTGACTTTTTTCTCAGCATTGTCCTTATTATCCAGAGCAACCTGTAAGAAAATAAATGTCAAACGTAGTGAATAACATGTCCACTTATCAGTATAAAGAAAAGCATGTTGAGTTTATAATGACCTCTTTTCTTATTCGTTTCAAATGGAGGTAGACTGCATTCCCCGTCTTCTGGAAGTATCTCTCAACATGTTTCTTTCCAAATCCCAAAAAAGTGGTCATGCACACAAACAAACCAGTTTCTGACTCCTGAAAATAACAATTTGATTAAAGTAAAAATCATAAAAATACTCAGTATGGCGAAAATATCCCATTCAATACCCATTCACTACTCCATCTTTCAGTTTCAACATGTCAAATAGCCCTGCATGATCTACTATTCCCTCGTTTGGCCTTGGCATACCTACAGTATAGGGACCCCTAGACCTTGTTCCATCACAGATAAAAATCATCCGTAGAACAGAAAAGGACTTGCTCAGCAGTAATTTCGTTTGTAATGCTTGCCCCCAGCATCTACTCCAGCACATACCGGTATCAATTAAAAAGTATAAAATCAGTTAACTAGCAAACACTTTGCAAAGCTCAGCAAATTTTTGTTTTCATTTACTGGGTTATTTTTTGTTCAGGGACAATGACCATAGTAGGCCTATACGGTACTCCTACACATATCTGACTATTTTACTGTTATCACCAAGTGTGAGTAACCCCACATACTGTAGCCTACACACTCCCTTTTGTTCTCAAAAAATTAACTTTCACCACTTATTATGTAAGATAATGTTTCTGACGTTCAAGTCGGTCAAGGTAAAACCCTTGGACGTATAGAAGGATCATGATAAAACATAAAAGCGTTGGGGATAAAAAAGAATAAACAATTTATGGAAATGAACAGAGCACGACAGAAATACACCTCAAAAAGCGCTTGTTTTGTCCACGACAATTTGCCGTGTAAGGCAGCTGGATAACTGAATAACTCACCGGACAGTCGAATGAAAACACACATTCATCTTTATAAATTTTATCCCCCGCAACTGGAATACGGATCTTGCTCAAATGTTGTTTCAACAAATCCATTTTAGCGATTTTCCTTTTTAAAACATGGCGACAAAGCCCATTAAGATTAGAATAGATTGGTTTTCGCCTTTCCAGTGAGCAGCTACAATTCTAACCAATGAAGTTTCTCGTGCAACACTACAGTTAACTCAAAGGGAGACTATACAAAGCAACAGCCAATCAGAGAGATTCAGCTTATAGATTTGGTTTTCCAGCCACATTCCCCGCGCACGATGCGCGTGTGAAGTAGGACCATGATCTCTAGGACTGAGAAGCATGAATGGCATGAATGCCAGATTATTTCGAACATCCTTTTGATCCATTTGAATTCCCCAGCATATTCTCTCTTTGAGATGACTATAGAGCCACTGGTGCATGTGTGGATAGGGGGAGAGGTATCCAATGGGGTGTATGCTATGATAGGGGGGCAAATGGATGCTATCGTCGCGCCCCCAGCGGGAGGACCCGTTTAAGTTTCAATGCTGATGCAATTTCAAAGTTCAGTTTAGCCGGTGTGGAGTGCACGTGGTCTGGTTTCTTGTTCTTGGAGAAACCATTTTTACAATAATTTTGGATTCCCTTCATAGATATATAATATAAGTTATGTCTTGGTTATTTGGAGTCCGTAAAACGCCCCCAGAAGTTGCCGATTTCTCTTCATTCGTTCCTCCAGCTACTGATGGAGGTGCAGGAGATGGCAAAGGAGGGGGATCTCCTCCATCGAAGATGGAGGCCTACCGTTTTGACTCTACCGCTTTGGAAAAAGCAGCTAAAGCAGCTAAAGAATTGGAGCAGTCAAGTAATTAAGTTTTTCAAGACAAGCTTACACACTTGCTGGATACAAATACTGTACAGTGGCCACGCACAAATTACGTCCATTAGATTTCCTAGTTTGTGACCCATACTATACTACCTTTTATTCCGTTTATTCCTCCAGAATTGGGCACCCCCCATTCTGGAGCTCCCTTTTTACCGTACATGTTCATCCTCATTTTATACAATGTAGATACCAGGTAGAGAAAACCTGTGCTATTACTCACGTAAATGGACTAGTTTCTACTGGAAGATATACAAAAATCAGATGTCGCCCATCATGCACCTAGTTGGACCATATGTTATGAAACGTTTCTTACATTAGATAGACTCAGGATGGACTATATGCAACATATATCAGGGTGTCTGGCTGTCTGGAAAACGATAAGACCTGAAAACCTAATGAACTAAGTCTAGGAATTTTTTTTGGCCCACTGTATTTCCTTGGAACAAAAATGAAATCTTATTTAGGAATAACAGTCGGCGTACAGTAGGTCCTAAACATTGGCATTAAAAACATAAAAATGTTTTTCAACATTTCAAATACTAAAGTTTCTATGAATGGTACATGAAGGGACGTTCAAGAGTCGGAGGTCAAACCAAATGTTGACGAATGTTGAAGGAGGTTGTTTTATGAAACAGTTGGTCAAAATCCATCATCTGTGACCCAGTTTTGAAAAAAAAGGGCCTCGTTTTACTTTCATAAGCAAAAATTCATGATGCATGGAACGAAAGTCTAAGGTTCCTAAAAATGTAATGGAATTATATTTTAACGTCCCCTAAAACCTTGGCATATTGGTCTGAAATTATATAATTTGTCGAGAAATCCTCAAAAAGTCATGGAAATCAGTTTGAGGACTTCGCCATACACCCTGATATACATATACTGTACATCATTTACATCAAAATTGGATTTCCTTACTTGCTGACCCCTATATCCCCCTGTAATCCATCATCATAAAATTTGTGTGAACCCCCTCTTTCATATATATTTGAACGAAGGTCTTGGTAATATACCTATCACGTTTACGTTTACGTACACTAGCTCGGATCGTTTATTCAAATTTATATTCGCCAAGTTTGTTTGTGCGAATAATCCTTGAGTTGCACTCTTTATGGGGATACGTGCTAATGAAAAATAAATGGGCTTTTGCAGGACATGCAAAAGATGCCTTGGATCTCACAAAAATGCAGGAAACGACGGCTCAGTTGGAGCACCAGAAACACATCAAAGAGTACGAAGCTCATATAGAGCAACTGAAGGTAGAACAAGTGAAAATCCAGCAAGAGGAACGACGCAAAACACTGTCAGAAGAAACGCGTCAGCATCAACAGGTAATTACAGGGAGCAAAATTACTTTTACTGCCAAAAGTTAGTCTGTACATTAATAATTTTTGTCAGAGAGCTCAATATCAAGATCAGTTGGCAAGAAAGCGATATGATGATCAGCTCCTCCAACAGGTAACTAAAATTACACCCGAGATCCGCCAGTTAAGTCCTTTTATTGCCTGAATTAATGTTATTGAACAACTTTATTTTAAAGAAAAGGGTGAATGAAGAGAATCTGCGCCGTCAAGAGGAATCAGTAGCCAAGCAAGAAGCCTTGCGTAGAGGTTTGTATGTGTTGTGAACGTATGACATTGCAATAAGCTGAACGTGCATGGGAGATATCATTCCATTCTGTTTTCATTTGAACAGCAACTATCGAGCATGAAATGGAAGTGAGACAGAAAACTGAAATGGGACGGGTAGAAGCTGAAATGAGGGCTAAAGCAAAAGTTGATAGGGAGAACCAAGATCTTATTTTGGAACAGATTCGTGTAAAGGCTGCAGAAAATCGTGTCACCATTCTAGAATCCTTTAAGTATGCAATAAAATATTTGACAATGGCTCAAAAATTAAGAGAAATTTTAAATTGAGCATTTTTTTAGAACTGCGGGCTCTACATTAGGTGCTGGTTTTCAAAGTTTCATTTCGGACAGAGACAAAATTACAGCCACGGTAAGATAACTTTTGGCAATGGCAATAAGAATTTTGATTACAATATAGGAATTAAAAGAACCAATACATATGAATAAAACAAATATTTCAGGCCATAGGAATCTCATTAGTAGCATTAGGAATTTATTCTGCTAAAATGAGCACTGGTGTCCTTGCACGCTACGTGGAAGCGAGGCTACAAAGGCCAATTCTAGTAAGAGATACCTCCAAGATTAGTTTTCTTGAAGCTTTAAAGCACCCAATCACGGTAAGTAATTGTTCTTAGTAGATAGAAAAACCTGAAGCTATCATTGGTAATACTGCCTCTATGGCATCATGCCCTCTCATTAATTTTAGATTACCAAGAGACTGTTAAGCAAGCCTCAAGATGCTTTGAAAGGAGTTATTCTTAAGGTATGTAATGCTCTTTCACCAATCATTCCATTTCATGAAAACTCAAATTGTACATTTTTCCTGAAAATGAATCCCTACAACCAAATCGTATATCTTATGGTTGCTGGAGTTACTTGAAATTGATATGGTCAATTTTTCAATTTATAAAAGCCATACCTCGAAGAACAGTTAAGGGATATTGCAATCGCTACCAAGAACACAAAACGGAACAAAGGGAGATACAGCAATATTTTACTGTATGGACCTCCTGGAACGGGAAAAACACTCTTTGCTAAGGTATCCTTTAGTCTTATAAAGAAACTACGGTTAATTTGTATTGCGAGGGATTGTTTCTTTATCAAATGGAACAATTAAATCAATAAATAACAAACACTATTGTTCCATCGACAATATAGAAATTAGCCCTGCACTCTGGAATGGATTATGCAATCATGGCTGGAAGTGATGTAGCTCCAATGGGACGAGAAGGTGTAACAGCTATGCACAAATTATTTGACTGGGCATCCACTAGTCGACGTGGTCTGTTACTGTTTATGGATGAAGCTGAGTCTTTCTTAAGAAAACGAAGTTCAGTAAGTTTAGCTTATCTAACCAGTGCTCTGATTTAAAATGTATGATGTAAAATCAAAAATGTTCTTATGGAATTTCAGGAAAACATTAGTGAAGACATGCGGTCTATGCTAAATACATTCCTAGTTCGAACAGGGGAAAAGTCCAATAAGTAATGCATTTTTTTTACAAATTGACAGCTTTCAGTGACAGTGGTACTGAAAGAAGTTTATATTTTCTAGGTTCATGTTAGTAATAGCTAGTAATGGTCCAGAGCAATTGGATTGGGCTGTCCATGACCGACTACCTGAAGTGGTGGAATTCACCTTGCCAAGTCTGGAGGAAAGGGAACGCCTGGTCCGCCTATATTTTGATACATTAGTACTTCAACCTGCAGCTGAGCGCAAAACGTAATCTTGTTTTCAAGATGTTGAAAAGTGGTTGTAACGAGTTCTTAACATTTTGGTTTTTGTTTAATTATAGCCGATTAAAAGTTGCCAACTTTGACTACAGCAAAGTGTGTTCAAACATTGCAAGTTTAACTGAAGGATTGTCAGGACGTGAAATTGCAGATCTTGGTGATGCTTGGCAGGCATGTTTCTTTTTGTTGATCAATTTACTGAAATCATACATTGCACCTCAAACATCTAAATTTTTTTTACAAATGCATCTATCTTAGAATGCTGCATTTAAATCAGAAGATGGCATATTGACTGAGAAGATGGTCTTGGATCAAGTGGCACATACTGTTAATAAGCACAAGATTAAAGCTCAGTGGTGGAGTTTGGAAGAACGTCTCAAGGCATCTTCTGTGTACCAAACGCCAAAGCATATTAATGCTTCTATTTCAGAACATCCAAAAGATGAATAGTTTGAATAACTAAAGCCATTTCTTTTGGTATGGCCATTTGTATCAAGTTCACACGAAGAGCTTTAAAACTAAATAAAAGCTGTCGTGGCAGTTTTACATTCTGATAAATGGAAGTCAGGGCCTTGATTAAATAATTGATCAGCAACTAAGACTTGTAATAATGAATATTTCAACATGTAACTTGTAGGATATGGCTGGCAGTATTTTACAAGCGGCTAGAACTAATACTTTTAAATAAAAAATCAACTCTTCACTGAGCACTATTTTATGTTAGAGAAAGTTCAACACATGTAGCATACAGTTAACATAGTATAAAGTGAGCACTGGTAAAGTACTGAATGGTCATGCATTTCAGGATTCTGCACCAATCCACTGTTGGTAGAAGATTAATTTCTGTTAATTTTTCACGAACCTTTGTCAGTAAGGAAAATCATCTAGTAAATAGAGCTGGTCATCGTCTTCATAGTCTGGTTTATCAAAAAACTGAAAGCAAAAACACCCAAAAATTTGCAATCGCCATACATTTTCAGTTGGTTTCCGGAAACAATGTCTCCAACATTTGGTCGGTAACATTATATCGTCAACAGAATGTCGCGTGTGACAAGTAATCGCCAGACTTGTTTGCCTTGTATACATGTATTAGATGTATACGAATTAGACAAAATCATCGATTGGTAAAAAGCACTCTGGCATCAATCATTCCAGCCTCCCCCTCCCCTGGATGGTGGGGGTTCAGTGGCGAACAAATGTTGGTGACCATGTCGTACAAAACTACAAAATTGAAAGAATGTTATCTACCTTTGATATTATGTCATCTGCAACGAAGTCCTGATATTCTATCCCGACACCCAATGTGCTGCTACTGCTTTGCTGTACTCTTTCTTGTTGCTCGTTGAGCTCTGCATACAATTGGGACAGTTGGTCATTCACTAGTCCTGGCTGCTTCATTTTCGAAAGCAGTTTCAAGTCTCCCTTCAACACGTCTTGCAACTCTCGTTTCACCATGGTATATGAAGAGGATTTCCAATTTGAGGTTTCCTAATATATTAAACAACAGAAATTAAATGCCTTCAATTACGCTAAAATGTTCTACAGACAATTCTGTCCAATAGTGTCCATTGAATGTACATATACTTATTGGAGGAACTGGTGTTCAGATCATTCTAAAGAAATTTTTTGACAGTTGGAAAAGTTTCTTTAGAATAATCCGAACACCAGTTCCTCCAATAAGTTTATGTACATACAACGGACACTATCCATGATTTAAGGTTTGTAAGTTACAATATAATTTTCTTGCAAACTTACAGTGTTTTTTTCAGTTGGAAAACAACATGTCCTGCTATCCATTTTCATGCTGTCATCTGAATAATCTTCAGATTTTAAAAAAGAATTTAAAGATGATCCTGTCAAGTCATCATGGAGATCAGGATCAGTTTCATCAAACTCTTCCATAGATTTCTGTAACCTTTCTGCTGTGGAATGCATCGATTTATTGGATGGACACATCTGCTGCTGATTTGGCACTGAGGTACCATTGCCTGACAACGTTGTTTGCTGCGAAGCACTGGAGAGACACTTGGTTCTCCGCTTTTGTCTCTGAAGAGAAATGACAAACAGAAGCCCGAAAGCATCTAGACTTTCATGGCCTTTTGTGGGCCAAAATATGTGGATAAAGTAACAATGGAATAGTTCACTAAGCTCAAATTCTATGTAAATAAATATAGCAACGGATTTTGAATTTTCCGAAATATTTTCAAATATTAACCACTTGAAAATGTATTTTTACATCTTCAATTTTTACCGAAAAGTCAAGAAAAATTAAATCACTTTCGTGTACCAAATTCACACACAGGTACACGAAAGTACTTTAATTTTTCTCGACTTTTCGGTAAAAATTGAAGATGTAAAATTACATTTTCAAGTGTGGAGTACATTTCAAATAATTTTAATATGGGATTATAGCAACTTCCATCTGTGAAGGGAAATCCATCTCGATCTGGAATGCGCGACAGAATATTTTCGAGATATTTAATGGTCTAGGCGGCTGGTCTAACCTTTTCAAATATCAATATCATATTTGAAAAGGTTAGACCAGCCGCCTAGACCATTAAATATCTTGAAAATATTCTGTCACATTCCAGATCTAGATGGATTTCCCTTCACAGATGGAAGTCGCTATAATTCCATATTAAAATTTATTAAAAGGTTGAGTATGCAACTTATTTTTGAATAAATTATTTCCAGATTTTGAGTTGGTCAATTGTGATTGGATGAAACCAAACTTAGCAAATACAATGGATAAAAATGCCTTTTGACCTTATCATTATTGCCTTCATAATCACCATTCAATTCATAGATGTGGATCAAGCGGAATGTGAACATATTATTTTATGTACTATGATATTACTATTAATGTTCAACCTACCCGTAAATGACATTTTGCACGAGAGGATTTCTCTGCTGATGATACGTCGTGTGAATATTTATTAAATTTGTGGGTTTCATGATCCGGTGAATGTGATCCACATCTTTTTAACCCATGAGGATCTGTTCTTGCGTTTGAATCCAATGTTGTTTGAGCGGAAGTTGCTGATGCATTTGCTGCATAATACTTGCTCATATCAAAGCCACTGGAAGTGCCTCCAAAATCCTTTGTTAATGTCGGACACTCTAGTGTTGTGGCCTGAAGAGAATGATAGCATGGAATTGTGCTCTTGGTCTCTTTGTTTTGCTGAACAAAATCCTTCTCAGTTATTGCGTTGTGCTTCAGAAGAATTTCTTCCGTAAGATTTACTCTTATATATGGGTGAGTGTGGGCGTCCCCACTATTTGGACTGTGGCTTTCTCTCATAGAACCTCCTTCGCTTTCCGAATTCAACTGACACAGGTTTAGTTCCACAACGTTCTCATCTCCAGAACCAGTATCAACTGGATTAAAACATTATCAACAGATAAGTATTTAAAAACGCCCATTCTTAAAGCTATATGTAATTTTCTTACCAGGAGGAGAATATTTCCCTTCTTCATCAGTTGCTGGTGGAGTTGTACCCTCTTTACTTTCTGCAGATTCATCAGTTGAATGGGTTTTTGGGCGACTATCAAAGTATCTGAAAGCAAGAACTGGATAAGTATATTTTGCTAACCTAACCTAATTAAGAGTACACTGTTAGCATAAAAATGAGAAATAACTACTTCAATGCACACATGGCTCTAAAATGTCCTCCACAACTATTAATTTGGGTGAACAGTTAACAGCAAAATATGTCTCACCACTATTCAGTGCTTCGTTTTTGCAGTTAACTTTTCAGTTATAATATATTACATATATTACAGAGTACATACACTTATTTAACATAATAATGATTTTATATACAATTTTTAATTACCTTTGAATATTATCGTTATAATTGCAATGGTGGTAAGAAGGCAAGGTTTCAGCCGATGGTTCGGAAGGTGTTCCTTGATGGTGAGGAGAAATGTGTCCCATTACAACTGATCCTTGCTCCTACGATGCACAGATATATAAAATATATATACATACAAAAGACATTCTCAAAAATATTCTGTAATTCGATTAAAGAATCATAGTATATGTACCGAAAAACTTTCTTCTTTGTATGCCTTATCAGCTGTCAAAACACAAAACGTAATTGAATAGTCTTATATCAATAAAATATATGAAAAACAATTAAAAGTACATGGATGCGATACTAACATGTATCCATTTCAATAGTTTGGACCATTTCCTCAATCAAGTTTCCAACATATTTGGCCAGCTCTTTTATCCGTTTATTATTTTCCTTATTTCCATCAGATGATGCTCTCATAACAGACTAAAATTAGTTGGAATTCATGAA
This sequence comes from Cylindroiulus punctatus, assembly GCA_034695085.1. Lineage (NCBI taxonomy): Eukaryota > Metazoa > Arthropoda > Diplopoda > Julida > Julidae > Cylindroiulus > Cylindroiulus punctatus. Next base: position 25,735 of record JAQFYZ010000259.1, on the reverse strand, counting down.
TCACTATATGATAGACATTGACCATTTTAACTCGATTTGATATTGCAACAGAAGTGCCACGATACCTCATTAAGGACTTGTTTTATTTCCATCTGAATATTTCTACTTTCTTTTAGTACTTCTTCAGGAATTGAACAAGTATCATCATGATTATCAGCAAACACATCCGGTTCTTTAGGACCCCTAAAAAGAATTCAACTTGTATTTAATAATTTTAATCACGAGAAAGCACATTTGAAAAGAATCACTTGAATTACTTTAAAACTCTGTGTTGTCCAATAACGAACTCCAATTTTCTATTCCATGGATTAATGAAGCACGACCATTCAGTTTCCATTAAAGCATATCCTCCGTTTGCAACTCTAAACCGATAAGGCTTGCTCCGAAATAATTTCCCTTCTTCTTTTAAGACTAAATTAAAAATACCACTATGTGAACAAGTAATTTATTTTACTGCACAGTTTTCAAAATCGTGAATCAAAATACTAACTTTGCTGATAAACATCTTGTAAATGAGGAAGGTCCTCTGGATGGTAATAATCAAAGACACTATTGCCAAGGATGTCTTGAGGCAGATAGCCTAGGTATGGTATTGCACTGGCATCCATTAAGCTAAAGTGACAACTAGCCAAATGACGTGTTGTGAACGTTCGCATTGATGGAATTTCCTCAGTTACTAATTTAAAAAATAAAATTAAAAAAATTACAGCCCAAAAAAACGTTGTTTTTCTTTCACTAGAGATTTTTGAGGTGGTTGTGAAATTTAGGCATCCAGATTCATCATTTTTACTTACAATGATATGTAGTCTTAATCGGAGTAGCAATAACTAAAACATAGGTCGTGTTGGAACCATTTGCACTGGCAGTTTCTTGCGAATACGAATCTTCACCAAGATCGGCAAGTTTTGTAGACACATGGAAAGCTTGATAGGACACTTTCCTTTCCCCAATTCCAAAATCTTTTATATCACTATGTACCCTAATTAAAAGGAATACAGGGTGGTTAATTACAAAGTTGATGTCATTTTGAAAATCTCATTTGGAAACCAAAATTAAATCTCCACCTAAATCGACAATAAAAGGAACCTTGTTGAACATTCATGGTTGAATCAACTTCACAATTCATGAAAGGCAGGTTCATTGTGACCTGGGAAGTGAACACCACTCTATCTTTTGGATACACAAAATCAATAAGATTTTGGCCAATCCACAAATCCTATAAATGATTATGAAAACATAAAACACATTAATAATCAACGCTATATATGAAATATGTAGAGGAAAAAGCATTTTGAAATAAAGGCTTTGAGTGCCAATATACTGTCATCACAGTTAAACGCTTTCTCCAGTCAACAAGCTTTTCCTAAGGATCTGCTATGCAATTATCCACATATATAAGTACAAGTATATATGTATTTTACCTTTGAATAGCCAAGAAGCTCGAATACAGAAGCACTGCAATGAAGTACAATTCCATCCTGCAAAGTCGCAGCAACTACCAATCTATCCTGCTAATTTTCAGAGGTCATAATAAGATTAGTGGTCGACAAATAATCATTTGACGCTTATGGATGTAGAGCAATCTCAAAAATATGTTATTTAGAAATTTAAACAGCAAATTAACTTGGGGAAATGAACAACATTGTGTGACAATTAAGTTCTCAAAACTTATCGAGACACGACTTCCCCCAGAAGTGCAGGATAAGCATACATGTATATCGAGGGGATATCGCTTTATGAAAGTGGGCAGAGAATTATTTGGAGGTATTAAATAAAAATATTATTTGAGAATTGGAGGTATTAAATAAAAATAAAATTTGAGAATTGGAGGTATTAAATAAAAATAAAACTTGAGAATAAAGTCACGAAAACAAACATATTGCATATTTTAAAACTTATATCACCGAATTACATGATTACAAACAATATGACTAATCAATCAAAGCAATGCAGATTTGCAATAACTTGCCCTGGTTTTCATAGACGGACTTCCTTTTGGGTTGTCACATGGAAAGCTCGAAAATGGTTCACTTTCATTTGTAGAAAATAAAAGTACATCGTCCTCTGTTCCAAACAGAATTTGGATGACAATAAATAAAATGAAAAAAAAAATTGTGGATTAACTTTAAATTACATCATCCAACATGCAGAATCATCAGACTGCTTGAATTCTTAGAATTTACAATGCAACGTACCATAGATTTTCTGGAGTTTTTTCATCTTGGAAAGAAAGCCCTTCATCCGCAATTGGGTTACGCCATAAGTAACCCGTGTGATGTCATGGGTTTTATCAGATATCAATAACTGCTTCATATCAGAATTAATGTTTTTTGTATTCTGGGAATTAGATTTAGCAATGACGTCTGCATTACTAATTGTATTTGATGAGGGAAAGTCCTTCGACATTTTTTTATTTTTATAATGTCCTTTAGGTTTGGCATCATTGGTGGTATCATAACTGAAAACAATAAACGAAATTTAATTAAGTCTTTGGTCAGTGAAAATTCACATTATCCCGAGTTCCAATTGCCATTGGTTAGTAAGGTTTATCTAAAATTTTTGCGTTTTGCCGTAGCTGTATGCACATGCAGAGTAGAAAGCTTGATCAAGTGCATGAAACGTTGTAGCAACATACGACCATTGAGACATACAGGTGTGACTTAATTCCTATTAGGACTAGATAATCAGTACCCGGCCTTAATTTAATAAATTGTACTTTGAAAATGAGCAAGCTAATGTTTACTGAAGAATTGTAACTATTCTTGTTAAAAGAGTTCATAAGCATGATTCTTTATCTACTCCACAATTGAAGTTCTGACAGTATAAATCCATTTGAAAATGCTGACCAAACGACTTACCCACTCCCACTCGTTGATGGCTGATCATATCCACTACTGCTGCTGCGAGAGCTTTGGTGCGATTTACTACTACTGCGACTGAAAGTAATCAGGAGATGAAAAACCGTTAAATTATGATAAACAATCGACTGAATTATCCTCAATAACCGTATTTACTAAGTCATTTGTAAGAAAAAATCAATAGTGTGCATTGCTATTTCTCAAAAACTTGGATAATGGACCACAATCAGAGAATCATGAAATTAACCTTAAAAAAATGGCCTACACGTACAGTGTATATGTGCACAACTTTAAAAATTGTGATAAACAGGATGCATGTCTGAACATATCCTACAATAAATAGTGAAAAGCCAGTTTTGTGAACGTTCTTAAAATTTGAGGAAGCATCAATGACTAAACTACCAAAATGCTAGTATACTGTTACTAAAACTCAGTCGTGGCAGGTTAAAAGATTTGATTTCGACCATAAATAGAAAATATATGAATATTTATGAAATTATTGGATATGTTTGGGAATATGCCCTGCACCAAAAATATATTTTTTTTTTTAAATTCAACTCAACAAACAGTATATGTGCTAGTCGTTGGAAATTAAAACAAATACGGTAGCTAGGAACAGCATTTTAAATACCTCACTTTACCTAACTAAACCTGACTAAAACTAAGCTAACCTAACAATTAAGCTTCACGCCTAAAAATAAATAAACAATGTGTACAGATTTGTCCCAGGGCATATTCCAACATATAACCATGACCCATGATATAGCCCAACATTATCCATACCAGTAAATTCGGTCAATGAATGAAAAAAATACCAATTCTTCAAAAGCTATTAGATGTTATAAATGAAATTTGCAGTATGGGTTCATAAAGATATGCAAGAAAGGATGAGGACACATTTATTTTAGTTCGCATTTTAAGTTCACATGTGTGATTATTAAGACTACTGCAATAGTAAAAGCCTGCAAATTCTTTAAAATTGTATATACTGTAGGTAAATTAAGCTGCAGTATTAATTACAAAAACAAATGGTGTCAAATTCATGATATTACTGAAGAAAATAACCAAAATAACCAAAGCGAGAATCTTCCACACAATATATAACTATTGTAAGATTTATGAGAGAAATAACCAGACAAACTATACATGTACGGTGCAGCAACAAGACAAACAGAAAGATGTCCAACAAAAATAAACCTTAATTTGTCATTTACCTTTTTTGTGAAGTATCAGTAGATCCATAAGCAGAATCTGTCGGATTACACTTTTCGGTTTCCATTTTTATGAAATCTTCAAATAATTAAAACATTTACGGCAACTGGGAATCCAGATCAGAAGGTGGAAGATTACAAGTCCTGAGCAGGTAAAAATGAATCATGTATTTCAGCACGTATCCACATATGCTTCCGAAGGATCGCAACACTCGGAACGAATGTGCTAGCATGAATGGATTCTTAAATCGGAAAATTACTTTTTTAAACGGGCTCGTATGTTTCCAGCGCCACCGTTACCAGCCTAGGTCAACAGATGGTACTCAGTATTTCTCATTTGATCTCGATTTACAACAAGCATAGGAAAAGAAATAAATGAACTAAGAATGGTTGCAGCAGCTAATGGAAATAAATTTGCTTCTGCATCCAACTTGATACATTCGAATACAACTTTTTTAAACAAAGAATTTGTTTACGAAAAAAAAACCCCCGAGGAATATCAAGATAAGTATGCCAGCGATCACGTCACAGGGAATTAAATGCACAAGTGGGATTTAGATGATGTTGCGTTACCAGGGACAACTAACTGGCTGGTTCAACTTAGTACAGTAACAATGTGCCCGATAAATCCAACAGTCACATGGTCACCCTCGTGCGCCTATTTTTCTGCAAGCTATCACCTGAATGGCAACGTGACCGAATCTCAATATTTGAGCAGCGATGCAGCAGCAAATCAGCTCCACATTAAGCACGCTTTAAAAATAAGCAGCGCTCCTCACTGGAAACAGCAGGAAATCAACATTATAAAAGGAATATAAATAAAAGAGATTCACAGCACGCTTTCACTATAATTATCTAGAGGTAACCTAGCAGTCGAAAAATAAGTCTGACACAGACAGATGTGCAATATTGTTTTAGAAGAAGTATTTTTATGCAACAATTTCTGCTCGATTAATTATTTATAAGAAACTGATTGAAATCGAATGATGGGCATTCTGAAATAAGTTTATGTGGACATGTCGACAACACATAAGCAGCATCTTCAAATTTCAAAATCCATAACACAAAAGTAATGTCGTTATAGAGAAGGATCCAGTATGACCATTGAAGAATTTAGGGGCGCTATTTCCCAGCATTCACCAAGTTTATGATGATAGTATGAAACTAAAAAATCATTCCTATTTATCCACCCAGAACATATAAACCTTATTGAAAGTAAAAGTATTAAATTGCTTGCTAAGCCGATTTTGAGAGTGGAAGGATAATGTCAATTAATCTTGTGAAGGAAACTGATCAAACATGGCAAAAAACGCAAAGTAAGCCGCAAACATTACTTAGCAACAGAAGAGGACACGTTTTTGTGTCATGTCCTCTAAGTCCACCCTATTTCACAAGAACTCATACAAACACGCAGGTAATAGTATTAAATAAAAGAAAAAATGAGATCCTTACTTTTGAGATGATAAGGTAGTCGATTAATATCTGCAAATACACAAATACATTTAGCAAGTGTGTGCCAGTCAAAGCTCATCATTTCTGTACACAATACAACAAAACCTTGATTTTACATACCTAAATAACAGGAATTTCGCTGTGTATGAAATACTGAAATTCCATTGATATCTTCTGAATATCAGGTATTATAGTCCTATACCCTCGATCATTGATAGTCTCAGTGAGGAAGTGTAAAAAAAAATACTTTAATAATGATTTCAATGAAGCTTGCAAAAGTTATTGAAATGAATATTACCTCACTGTTGTACCAGTCTTGACGATCTTCTAACCATTGAAACATTAACCAAAAGCAATATTAAGAACCGCTCACAGAATTTAAAGGTTCGTCCATTTAATGTTCAGTTAAAACTACTTGTTGTATACATAAAATTAAATTACAAATTATTACAAGAAAAACGCTCATAACAGAAAAGAAATTAACTGATAAGTCAAACCATTAGCTTTGTTGCCCATAAACGATAAATGAATTTTAGATGCATGCTCTCAAGACTTTAGAAAAACGTTTATCCCAGCACAATATGGTTTTGATGGTTGTTTATCCACAATAGTGTATTGATCATCCCCAAAAACGGAATTTTATGCAATTATCTACACCAGTTTCATTACATGTCAGTATCAGTCTTAAATATTTAAAAGCTTTAGATTTGGAGAGAATTGAGCTATTCAGGCAATTTGCTGCATCTAATGTACAACAGTTAGATGTAAAGATTAAGCTTATATACAAATGAAGTGCATTTGAAAGCAATGCCTTTCAAAGCAAAATAATATTCTCATCAAATATGTACGAAAATTTGGCTAAGTCTAATTTACTGAAAGCGAATTAAATTGCTAGTAGAGAAAGTAGAGCTAAGCTGCCCTTCTGACAGCATGCCCTAAAACATGTTGGATATGCTGCAGTAATATTTGGAGACTGCTGCACAGCAAAGGCTATATCTGATGAAGGAATGCGTGAGGCAGGAGGTATGCCATCATGTTTGACAGTAAGTTTCGTGGCATATAACTTAATTTGTAACGTTCTTTCTACTTCTGGGTTTCAACAGCAACTAAAATAATAAAAAAATAAGAAAAAAAAAAGAAAAAAATAAGCCATTAACAAAAAGTGAAAGTAAACAAAACAGAAACAAACTAGACATGGCTGCTCCCTAATACAGCCCCTCTATCATCAATGCAACTGTATTATAGAAGATAGTTTGACCAGCTAAGAAATATTCAAATATAAGGTATATATCCTACTCCACAATGTAAATAAATATCCACAGGCACCCTATCGTTCTGACAAACAACTCACATAACTTTCAATCAAACTTGAGAAAGGAAATAAGTATATGGCATTAATCAACACGGCTTGCAAAGCAGGTAAATAAAATAGTAAAAACAACTTAACATGCAGGTCAGGCTCAAGTGCTCAACGTATAAACCTGCACAAGTTTTAACTGTTTTATTTCCTTTTTTCATAGAAGAAGACAAAGATCGGAGGGGATTAAATCACATAACGTTTTAAAATATGAACAGAACCTGCAAAATGATTTAAACTTAAAGAAATGAAAAACAAGTTTTCATTAATGTACACGACACGTTTTACATAATAGTGCCCAACGTATGCAAAATGTGACTAAAATGAACGTACTTGCAAAGCTTACAAAGCCAATGTACTTTACCACTAATGAAAAAGTCTGTCACTGAACGTTCACTACTGGAATATATTGCATCTACCAGTCTTGTTGTCAGACGAATTGGAAAAACTACCTCACACTCCTCACAATGTAACTATTATCAATTACTATTTGCCCAGATAGCTCCTGCCCATTGAAACGTAAATACATAAAGCGTAGATCGAGTTAAAACCTTCAGAAATACTGTATACGTACTTGCAACCCATGCATGGTGAATAATACATATGCAACTATGACTCAATCAACACTTAATAAGATTAGCAGAAGTGATCATGTCTTTCAAGAATTACATTTCAATAAATTAGTAATTATTTAACACCTTATATTTTGACATTCACATGATGCATGAACCTAGAAAGTTATCAGCACACGATGCCATAGTATGTTTTACATGCGAATGGGAAATTTTTAACTCCTAACAACGTTCAAATATAACTATTATGATACATACATTATACTAGGAAATGGTGAAATGACAAAAACTCCAAATCTGTCCTATCGATATTTATATTAAAATGGACAGACTTGTCATAAACTTGATGATGTGGAAGTATGAGAGCGAACCAAAAAGCAAGGCAACAAATTTAAAAAAAAATAATATTATTATAACGCAACTTACCACAAATTCAGAAAAATATAAGATTGCGTTTTAGCCTTTTTGGTGGCTCAAAAATTAAACATAATATTAGCAAATCGAACAATTGGGAATGGGTGAATTCAATGAATATATTCATAAGTTCTGTAATAGAATTTTGAATGGAAACTCATCGTGAATTTTATCTAAAGATTATGGCCAGTGGTGAGCTTGCACAGCAATCAAACGGCTGTCGGAAAATATCACTACTAATGCCAGGTAAGGACGACCAAGCACTGCAGCAACACAGAATAGTACACAGAAGCCAAAAAAAAGCGTGCTAGGACAGCTCAAAATTCGATCTGGTGGTTATCAAGATGTAGCTAATGCATTCCACAGATGTCTTCAACTATGTTTATGCTATTATTATGACATCAAACAAATTTTTATTTTGCCACCTTACTATTTGATCACTCACGTACGTGCGCTCTAAAATCACATGTCTAGATCGCATATACCTAGTTTGGGGTCTATTACTCTATATCAACTTTGCTTTGTTGAACATTTATTCCAGAAAAAAAATTCTCAAAACTTGTCATTCCTACTTTCAGTATTTGTGTTCACATTGAGGCATTTGCCAGTAACATCTTGTACAGATCTTTTGATGCATGCCTGTTTAGTGTTTAATAGTTTTTATCCAATGTAAACTAGTGTGGGCTGCATCAATTAACAATTTATGAAAATGCCAAGTGGACGATCTATACATACGAAATTGAGTTAGGATCTCTTTTGCATTGCCTATTGTATTCTAAGCAATTCAGTAATTACTAAACTGCATTTAATTTCATCACACACAGTTAATATCGTCTCACAGTTATTGGTGCATATATTATACATTAGTAAAATGCTCACTTAAATTGCTTCACAATCTTCTCATAATTTTAATGACAATAAGCTACAGATTTCACATGACCTATGGCTACAATGTGGTTAAGGATTTTTTCGTGCTCTGTAATGTTTTATCTGAACAAGATTATGCAGCTAAATAGTGTTAACGCATGTGAATACACAAGGATGCAATGCAGAGAAACAAAGTGTCCACGATATAATATTTCCATCCATGATTTAGCCATGAGGGTGAGATAACTTTTCGACTCATCAATCAATCATGCCGTTTAATTGCAAAGGATGGGAGTACGCCGTTATGCACTATGGGGCAGTGACGATTGATTTCACTGAAGCATTAAACACTTTTCGTCATTGTTTAAAAAGCATTGCAACTTAAATTACCAATCCACCCGACCCATATCCCTGAAATTAACGCAAATACCAATCTACCAATCTAGCTAAGTGAAATTAAAATGCAGCAGATCAGCAAACTCATCTCATCACTGCAGTTTGGGGAGAAAAATTCTTCTACAACAACCGTTCAGCTTTCGCATATATTAATTCATTACTCGAGTACCCAGAACCATCAAAAACGTCTAGCATGTTTTGTAACAAGAAAATAAGTCAGCACTTGAATTTCCAAGCCAGTAATTTTTCGATTTGAGCTGCACAAAGTGTTTTGGCAGGTCTAACCCAATGAAAATTATAAATTCTATTGGATCGACGAGACCGTTCCCCATAGATTAATAAAATTCAACGGAAATTATTAATTTTCCAGAAATCATGCAAGGAACCCTTGCAGATATGCTAGTGGATAAGTAATGCCTGGTTAATCAAATAAGTGATGATGGAGAGAATCATTTTGCAAAATCAAATTGTCCATTATCAGCTCTCCAGCTAAGGCAGCAATTATTTTGTCTTACCAAATCTCATTGATAAACCCAAGGGAAAACATCCCTTACGTTTGGTCTAGTGGTTCAGCTGGGTAATATGTACACAATCCAATTAGAGGGCATGATCGGGTATGTTGTGTGCAAGGTTGGTAATGGGATAAATATCAGGCAATAGTTCACCAGATAGGAAACAACAAACAGCACAGAACAAACAAAGGACAGATATTAGGGGGCTGAATCACCAGACTAGACAATAATGCTAACAAACCACTAGGGTAGTAAAACTTATATACTACCGCACCTTTATCCATTTCTCAATATTCATTATCAAGGCGCGCAACAATGATAATACCAAGCCATCAATTCAATAACATTTTCTAAGATGCAATAAATGCAGTTTGTATAGCACAGTCAAACTCTAGAGACTAAACGGATGTGACCAGAAGTGAGAATCAGTATTATTTTTTTGTGTTCCCATGTACCAAAGCCCATAAAGATCAAAGTTAACAATCGAACTTGATGCTTTACGGTTCACTTTACTGGACACGTTGGCTGCACATCTACGGGTACATCAGGCAAGAGTATATATTTATATATATATACAAAATCAAAACTGTCATAAACCAATCAGCGTAGATAATTTATGTACGGCAAAGAAGAAATAAGAAGTAGAAGATTGTGAAGAGAAAAAAGAAAATGACAAGAAAAACAAGTTTGCAGAACAATTTTAGCTACCATATTTAAAGAACAGGGATAAATTAAAAGGATTAAAACCACATGTATTAAAGATTCGCTGTGCCTCAAAGCTCATTTCCAATTTCCATCGCATTATTCCTAATTTTCGACTGATTACACATTCTCATATTGTGACATTACGCCCTAGAAGGGTTCAAATGAGGTTCTGTACAAAAAGGACACTTGTCTAAGTCATGCTGCAATGTGCATTGCAGTATACAGCGTGCAATGGGTGAATTTCATATTCTATAACAAGCGAAAGCTACAACATTCTCAATGGTTAGTGGTCGGTTGCAGGACTTAAAAAGAATTACCACAGGAGAGGGCAAGACAAAGCCTGCAACAATGGCCAGCAGTATCAAATCCCTACTAGATATCCACTAGATATCTATCCAATTAATAGTTGCAATGGCTGATGACTTGTGCATCAAGTTAAGATGCAACAAATCACTCCACAATTTGTATTTTCTGAATGACAGGATCAAACTAGGGAACTTAACAGGTCTGAAAACTAATCGTTGAAGTATTTTCAAAACATTTTAATGACCATCTAAGCTTTCATTTCAAAGTGCTTGATTAAGATTGCTTAACAGTTAATAATAATAATTAAACCTGTATCAAATGTGCATAAATGTTCATTACAACTTTGAACATTCGGTCAAACAAAACTCAATAGAAACTTCATTTGAACAGCATCTTGTAAGTTGAATTCACAAACTAAGTTATCCCTGTCACAAATACAATACACCAGATCAGCAGGCTTTCACAGATAGCTTACTGCTAGTTATTTGGGAGTAAAGTACAGCTACAGCAAACAAAATTTATACGATTTGATTCAATTGAACACGTTCATTATGTGTGAACAAGTGGTTCACTTTGTTCTTCAGACTTACAGACGTGCAGGTTCAGTTGGGATTAAAATGTGTTTGCTTAAAAATATCGATATTCCAACTTAAATTTTAAAATACAGTCACATTAGGTGAATTTAGGAGTATCGATATTTTTAAACAACACAATAATAATACGAATTTGGGCAATTTAGTCCTGAATTAACATAAGAGCTTGGATAAAGTAGAATGTAAATTCAAATCATGCCCAGTTTTAAGTCCCTTTAACAGAAAAACAGGCTGAGCTAGTATGGAACTTGGAGATCGAGACTTGGCGAGCACAATTTCACAGCAAAACAAAGAAAAGGCTTCAAAACAGTAGACAGCGGAAACGAAAAGGACGTTTCAATTTCCAACAACCATTTAAAAAAAAAGAAGTGGATATATTAAAATTAGCTTAAGACTGCAGGCAAGAGAACTAGCAGATATCCAAAATAATTACAATGGAATTTGACCAGTAGGCTCTTAACTGAAGAGAAAAACCCAAACAACCAAATGGTGACATGTTTAATGCTAGACGATGCAGCATCTATGTTTACATGTTGCATGGAAAGAGATGGTTTAGACGAGTTCCCTTAGCCGCTGGCAACCCAAGCTAGAAAACATTGAAAAGAATCACAGAAAGTTGACTAAGTCAGAGAAATGTTATTGGCACTAGATTGCAAGAAGAAAAAAGATCATGAGCAGATGCCAAGCATGGATAGAGAACAATGAGAACAATTTGCTCGAAACGTTACCTGTAACTGCATTTTGTAAGAGATAAGTTAACCATTGTAACAATATTTTCATGCCACTAATATATTACAGCAGATAACATACAGTACATGCAAAGCCATGCAATATATGGCACGTTTTCGTCCATTTTTCACCTTTTGCTAACAGTAGCATGATATAGCTATTTGGAAGGAAGAAAGTTTAAGCTTTGTCACAATCGTGACAAGGAAGGTATATGGGTTTGGGTTGAATGTCAAAAACGCATGGCCTTTCAAATTTTCCTCATTATTCTGAATGCTTTTCTTAAATGTATTACTATCACATTCCATGGTTTAAATAACTGATTTGGGTTATTTTTATAAACTTTTGCCATAAAGAGATAATACCAAGCAAAGCAGTGCCGGAATGATGTGACTTTAATGCATGATGATAGTATTGCTGTGAAGGTAAATACCTTAAAGACACATTAGTAGTACTTTGTTGCCACCCACCCTACAACCGTGCAAAGGAAAAGTACAGGCCATTACGAGTGCAACACAAATACAAATACACGCTAAGGAAAGATACCCAGATATTTCTGGTATGCACCACTTAACAAAAGTATAATATTATACAACAGCTATTAAAACTGTCATTGAATAAAAAACCCAACCAACATTTCGTTCACATTACATGTGAGAAAACGTCGTCCTTATGATCGAGTATAAGACAAAAACCAGAAATCCTTACATCCTCTACATTTGCAAGAGTTGTGCAGAGAATCAGAGAAAAGGGTAGGTTTTCCATGAACTCGTAAAATACGTTTATGCAGATGTGTACCTCAATCGCACAACATCACATTGGTGGTTACAAGAACAAATACGCAAAAGCAGTAGCTAACAAAGTATGCAGAGCTCTAGCATAGCACAGCGAGACAAAAAGTATGCAAAAATAATGCAAGAGTAGCGACTCACTGTTATATCCATACGCCTAGTTTCCACCCACCCCAAATAAAAGATTAACGAAATAAAAAATAAATAAATGAATGAATGAAAAATAACTGTGTGCTTCGGGTTCTCACTTATCAACCTTGAACTGTAAAAATTCCTTACAGTTCCATTTAAAACAGTTTAACAAAACAGGGAACACGAAACCTGTATTTTTAAACCCAATTCATACTAACACAAAATCTAGTAATCGTAAATCCGAGAACGTTCTCAGATCGCATTTATGGATTTTGGGAGTTTCTCAAATAAGTAATTAACTAATTGCGTGCTAGTCTGAATGGGGCATTAGTGTACATATAATTGGGGATTGAACTAAAGAATTGGGTATTATTATCTTTTGGAAAACGTATTTTTCCACAAATGTCACACTACGTGATGCAAGAACATAAGAGTCTAACAGAGGTTTCATCGGTTTGTTTGTAGGATAAAATAGGAAATGCAGCTCTCGACTATCATACTTTCATACTCGTATCATAGTGAAGAAGCGCAATATCTAACCAATCATGTCCAGAAGCTATCAACCAAAAACGTGGAGATAAACAATTTATAATAATGCATTACACAATGCTCATTTTACGAAATTACATATATTGTTACCATGGATTTTTTTACTTCCTTATACTCATAATGACTAAGACGTCAGGAATCTTATAGAATAATCAAAACCACTATTTTTAAAATGAAAAAATGCAGTCATGAATAATGACAGTGGTGACCATTTTAAGAACAATTCACAAGAATTGAATATCAAAACACAATGATTCAATACGTTTATAACTTATCTAACCACCATTTGACCATTTGACAGGGCAAACAAATCCCTACCAAAATCTTTAGTCATACACAGCTTAACATAAATTATGAACTGGCCAATTAATAGCTGTCAATTCTATTTCTTAATTTTGAAAATCAAAATGATGAAAAAACATTAAAAAATAAAACTAAAAAATAAAATGAAGGAAAATAAAACTCACCAACAATAATAATGATAATAACAATCCCAATCCCAATAAGAATTGCCCACATCTGCAAACAAAACAAACAAAGCATGATAATCAGAGAAAATAACTGACATGTTTACTTACCTATTATAATAACTACAATTACAACCCCAATGCCAATCATTATAGCAAGCATCTGGAATATTGACAACAAAATAACTTAAATATTACAACAATAATACCTGCACAACGTTTCCCCCCTTCCATTTAAAACAGATATGGCCTCAATGAGATATTAAATTAAGTCCTTAAATGACTTAATTGCATAAATAAGTCACCAACAGATAGACGACATAAGATTTTAGAACGCGCTTATATCGATTTAAATGGGTTACTACAATGAATATATCCGTTCAGAGTTTGCAAGAAAAAAAAATTACCTTGCAGTTTTTCCACCAAAATTTTCGTTTCAGTTTTCCAGCTTGTTGTTCAAATTGTGATGCTCCTTGCTGTAGGGCATCTGAACGAGGACATCATAATAAGTGAATAAATTATTATGTAATACAGGAATTTCATAACACATAACACCAATAAACAAAATGCACTATGTCAAAAAATTAAATCAAATAAAACTTTTTGTATAGATGTAACTATTTTCAGATGTTGGTTAATTGAATCTGACACTTTCAAAAATTTGTATTGCCGAACTCATTTCAGCAGGTTTTACATTTTCAAACTTTTAATGAGATCTAATAGTTATAAGGAGAGCTTAAAAATGTGTAGCTATCAGGACATTTGAAATTTTTTAACATATGGAATTATGATAAACAAACAGTTGATTTTTGTTACAAAAGAAAAGGAAATTTCTAAATTTAATTTCTTGAAACTAATTTTCCCAATGTGGAATATGACTTTTACAATATCTTGTCATCAAAAATCAAAATTCCAGTTTTAACTTTTTCCTAAAAACAAACAGCACTTGCTTGTATTGCAATATTCCTATCGAATTCATTCTTTGTGGCAGGATGATATTAATAAGCTCCAAGTCAAATCTGATGACAGATTCACAAGTGCTTATTAAACAAGGGATTGCATAGACTACATATACGTGATACTGAAGTATACAAAAATGGATTTGCACAGGAGGCTTTGCTTGCTATTCAAATTACAGAATTTCATGCACAAAAGACTTAGAAGCCAATATGAGAGAACATAACGGCAGAGGAAGAAAAGGTGCCACAACAAAGCACGAAAACAACACTCAGTTGTGCGGCCACATTTGTCAGTGTGTATCATTTACACTGCAAAGGTAGCGAAATGCACACTTGAACATGGATTGGTCATAAAACTAAACGAATGTGAACGATTTTTGTAATGATGCTTCTGAGAATTCAGCAAGAAAAAAAGCAGAAGTACATCACATCAATGAACGTGCCTAAAGAACTTAGATGGTAATGACTGTTTTGTATTGTTCAACATTCAATGAACACGATATTAAATGAATTTAAAATCCTTCAGATGACAGCTTTTAAAACTTAATAAAAACATCAAAAAAAGTTTTCAGGTCTATTAATTAATAATGACACCAACAAATTAACAGCGTGCAAAGAAATGAAATTAATGTATGCAACATGAAGGGCTGAACTAGACAATTTAAAGCTAAATCAGCTAACATGCAAATGGATTTTATATTTCATGATTAATTGGAAGCCATGAGAAAAAAAAGTATATGAAATGCCATCATCCATGGGTTTCATCCATTCATTAACAGAATACCAGGTACTAAGAGAATCCATTAATTGTCAAATTAAGCATATCAGCTTGGTGTTAAGATTGTTTATGTAATACACTCCTTGAACACAAAATAAAATCACGTCAGAAGAACCAGATTTTGGTACATCAAACATCAAAACAGCTGAATACATCTAAAACCGAGAAAATTAAATTTAGCCTGGGCATCGCGACGCCATGAGAAAATAATTGTTTATACATATGGATGTACACCATGAAATCAGGAAACATGAATATAATTGGAGAAGACAATTGTGATAAGGCTTTAAGTTGGGCTCCTTTTGTATCCCATATCCATTACACCCTCTCACCTGCACGATCGTCCAATTCTGCCAACTTCTGATCACGTTCCAAAACTTTTTCCACATTTGTACGCATGATTCCTACGACCTATAGCGGCATTGTACCAAGCAGGTACGAAACACCCAAAGAAGGGAAAGACAAAAGAAAAGAAAAAATAGTGTAAATAAGGGCCTTTAAGATTGGAGCCGAGATGGAGACCAGTGCATCAATCACCGTGGCGCAATATCAGCTATCAATATGATCCCCACAATCAGTGCAGCTATTCTATCCGAGGTAAATAGAGGGATTCAGATTGGCAGCTTTAGCTGGTCAATGTTTCTCTGCTACAACCTTTTCATGCTTACATGAGCCTCACTCCCTCACCTGCTCGATCATCCAACTCAGTCAATTTCGAATCACGTTCCAATACTTTATCGACATTTACTCGCATAATTCCCACTACCTGATTAAATATAGAAATTACAATGTACAAATGTTTCTTTATTCTTCCCATTTGTCGGTAATTATTGATGAAAACGTTTAAATTTTAATTCTCCTGTGATCAAGAACTGTATAGATTGAACACATTTAAAAAAATGGCTCAATCCATCCTTGGGACACATCATAGGCTACATGTGCTGTACTAATGACGATATTTGGATAGATGGTAGAGAGTGCCAGCGCCGTGGAGAGATCGCCTGCAATTTGGCGACGTCAACGTCAAGGGTGATGTCACACGTTTCGTTTTCACGTTTGCGGACACTCTCTGGTAAACAATCCAGCCAGAGTTATTAAAACTGCCAATGTTTGAATTGCCAAGTAATACAGAGCAAACTCACATTTACAAATACAAGGTGTAAAAAGTCAAACACATGCAGAACAATTCAAACCTATTCCAGTCTTTTAGATCATCCTGTGGAGATCGACATACAGTATAAGTAAGAAATGTGCGCACCCCCACCCTCAATTTGATTATAGACACAAATACGGAAAAAATTATATTCACAGTGGAGCAAGACACGATTAAGAGGGACCTTGCATCAATCCATCATGGTCATTCAAAATGTTATCTCGTAACTTAGTACTTAGTAAAGTTAGCGTAATACAGTAGTTCCAATATTTCTGAATTTATTTCGAGTTTCTGGTTCTCATATTGCTTCGCTGCTGCAACATGACAGTGGAGCCCATACAGTTTTCTATCACGTGAAAGGCTATATATAGGATAATATCCACATAGGGAAAAAGTTCTCTCTGGAACTCTACTCATCCTCTTTGCCTCACCTCACACACTTTAACATAGGCTTCCTGTGAGTATTAATTGTAAATGAAAATTGGCCATACAAAGTAACATGTAAATCCTTAATTACATGCTGCCGCAAATAATGTAAAATCAACTTTAGAAATGTCTTAACGACAATTCAATTCAATTTTGGGTTACAGCTTACTTAGGGCACGCGTTCTAATTTCAGGTACATCGATCGTTATTTCAAATTGCTCTCATCTTTATTTAATTTTTTATTAATAAACGACATAATTCACGACTTTAAGAATCAAGGAAGGTAATGTGGATGGAAAATTCTACATGATAAGAAATACATTTACCGTTTGTCTAAATATGTTCAATCCTGGTTGTGAAACGCTTTTTTGCATGGTGGCCGGGATTTGAATCAAGTCTTAGGGCGAGTGAATGAATGAAATGCCAAGAAAATACTAGCCAATATGGTTAAATCCAACACAAGGCAAACCTATTTCCATCTGCCATCAAAAATGTTCTTCTGGACAAATTATTCACATAACATGAATACTTTAAGCTATTGAATAGCCCAATTTGATTTCAAACACAGAAAATGTGGACAGATTATGACGGAAACGGACATGAAAAACCTTTCCGTAACTAGCAAATGAACTAGCACATAAAATTATCGCAAACAATAATTCGTCACTCTAGTTATTCCGTATACAAAGTCATGATTAGAGTGAATTTATTTTCATATCATGTAGAATTTTTCATCCACTATTACTTTCCTTGATTCTTAAAGTCGTGAATTACGACGTGAAACCAATCACTGCCGAGATGTTGTTCCTTTCAATGATTACATTGTAGTAGGTGACAATTTTGCGAATGCAATGCAATGAAATGTTATCATCGAATTCTACAGAAATGGTTATCATCCAAAATCATCCAATCAACTAGATTTCTCAGTAAAGTTATTCAATTTAATGTAACAGTTCCATCACACGAGACAAAACAGATTAAAATCACTAGCACACCTACTTTGATGTTATTTTAGAAAAAGTGGAAAACCATTAATCTAAGGACTTTGATTTTCAACGACGATTACTTTGCTTAATCTTTTTTGTCTAAGATTACAAGATACGAAGATCAAATGCGATGATAAAACCGTCAATTCGAATGATTACAAAGTTGGCAACTTGATTTTTAACAGAAAACAACCACTTACAAAGTAAATATTAAAATGGCAGCTGGAATTCATAAATTTCATATATGTACTTACTTCATCAACTTGGGCCTGAGTGTGCTGTACCCTTTTGCTCGCCGCAGCCTGTTGTGGGTTCCTTTGACCAGGAGGACCCTGGGGTGGCTGTCCAGCTGGCCCATTAGTACCTGCCTCTGCAGACCTTTTGAAAAGAAATTCTCGATTAGAAGAAAATAGTACAGTAAACAACCATGTTGATTTTGACTAAACATGCATGCATGTACTTAATGATGGTGCCTTCATATATAAACATGTGATAATGATCTGTATAAAAAGGGTACGCGTAAGGGATATTGTAACTACAATCTAGATTTCTCATGAAAAGTCAAATTTTGTACATGTATGCCACACAACATATCACCAGAATTAATATAACAATAGGCCTACTTACATGAATGTGACTGAAATGTGGAATTGACAGTTAGAAAACTAACACTACTGACTTTCACTACCGAATATTACAAAATTATAAAATGTAATTCTTAGCATCCAAACACAATCGTGAAACTCAAGTCTTTCCAGCTACGCACTTTCAAACATATGACAATGATTAACAAAAATCAAGGCGTGCACTATCGCTCAAATTTATCATCCTGTTGAACACATTTCGTATAAAAAATAAATGATTAAGGCTAGCAACGGATCAACTAAAATAAAATAAGCAACAGTGCATGTGCTGATAGCTTAATCTGATAACAACAAAAATAAGTCATTGGCCATTCTATCATAAGAGAATGTTCCAATATGATGTCATTCATAAAATTGTTATTTTCATTCCATCCCATTAACAACATTCGTCATCATTTTAAAATCCGACCAGAAGTGATCAAATTTTTGACAGAAAAATTTCGAATTGAGAAAAAAAAATTAATTTGATAAAATATATGGAATTTCGTCACAATGTGGCTGAACTTTCTGCAAAAGCTGGATTGTATCATTTAAAACAATGATTAGGCCTACTTGATTACAAACCCAAAAGTCATGACATAATACTTGAACGTTCTATAAATTATTCTACTGTATTCGTTATTCGTCATGTGGTGCCATGTACAAAGAATTACAAGGAGCAAGGATGGTCATGGCGCTTTGGGGGTTGAGGGGACTAGTTAATCCCTGCATTTGCCTTTGGAAAGTGATTTTGGAAAACCACAAACAGAATGGTCAACACTTGAATCTAATCATGTTCTACCAAATGTGAGGCAGGTGTGTCCTCACTCTGCTTGGAATGAAAATATAGCGGATTTGACCCTCAATAACATTTGATAGCAAATGACAATACTTTCATTGGTTTTACGCAACATAAGCTATTTGCAGGTCTAAAACTAGATGGTGACGCAATAGGTCAATAACTTTTCAGATAACCGATTATTGTACTAGTATACAGTGTATGCTTTATTAGGTGAACAACCCTAATGCTGCACTGTAGGCCATGTTGAAGTGCCACCAAGCCACTGGTCATGTCATAACTAGAGTCAAGACAACTTGTGCTAAAAAATTATGAGGGTTGGAACTTTTATACATGTAGAATAGCAATGAGAGGCAATACTATGATGCTGCTGATGAAAAATGTTATACCAGCCAATGTTGACTACCCAGCATACAGGTGTAGGTCATGGTGAAAGACCTAGGCTGACCTTGGCGCCTCTCATGCTAGATGTTTTTCCATCTTGCTACTGTTCTGCTTAGTTATAACTAAGCATTATGCTTAGTACTTGATGACAATATTATATAACATGAACTATGACACTTTCAATTTCTTTTCCAATTTCCAAAACATCTTGACTAAACCAGTGGACATCTCTATTTGCTATGAGCATTGGGAGCCCAGTAGGTCGGGCTGGTTGGTGAGAGCAGGTCTAATTCACCGACATATCATAAACCATCATCCTGTCACATTCCTCACAGGCACTATTATAATTAATTACCCTGCTACTTGACATAACATTATAGGGAGACGCTTGATCACACAGTAGGTCGGTTGGTTGGCTAGCAGGGTATACAACCATAATACAACGCTTGCCCATAGAAAAGAAATCTGGAACTACGAACCACTGCAGTAGTTTGGAGTCAAGGCCAATTTAATCATTTTCTAAAGCTGAGATGATAATCTGATCAAAATGCCTTTCAGTGATTTATAACCAAGACATGGACAATAGTAAGAAAAGATTATTTTGATCACCATCCCTTGTTTGTTTACGATTAGTGTAGGTTGCTGAAGATAGCATACTGTATCTGAGAACATCACACTTTATATTTATGGCATCAAAGTTTGATGCACTGAAGCATTTGGATCACGCAAAGACGTACAGCGATAAATATGAGGAAAGCCCAATCTTTATCTGACAAATTTACGTACGTCCATGTACATATAGTTGATGGACCTTTGACAAATCTGCAGTCGTCTACCGGTACGCCCACGTTTGAATTACGGGCTTGAAATGAATAGCACGGAATTTGTTAGATAAATTTTCAATCATCCTCTTTCAGGAGAAATGCGCGTGGTAAAACTACTCCGAAATCAGTCACGATAACAACGCCTCAATGATGTAGAGCGAAAAATTCCGATTTCTTGATGTGAAGCATAATCTTGACGAAGTTACAATTTTCACGCCATTTTAATCCGATTTTCGGAGTTTTTCTCGACACATGTTTGCTTCGCAAATTCTCTCGAGTTTCATGGAAATGACACATACTTCCAAAAATATGTCAACTATTTAAAAAATATGAAAAAGGACTTACATTTCCTTCGATTATGTTATGTTCACTGCGCACGGCTCCTGCACCAATTACACAAACAAAGATGGCGGCGAATTTTCTATGATGTCATGTCATTAATCCGGGTACTTTCCGCAAACCTTGCCATAGGTTGTACATGTAGGTGGCGCTGGTAACACTAGAAAATATACAGTAGAGCGCAATAAATGTGTAAATAGTATCATGCCTACATGTGTATACTTGTAGCCCTCCGAACAATATGACCGTTTAATAAATATGATAAGTTTTTAAATTACAGGGGAACACCAGATGTAAGCCCAACATAGCATTGGCATCAATGAGAAACATCTATCTAACATTATACTGCCATCAATTCAAACAAAGTGACAAAAAGAAATACGACACCATGGTCAAATGTTAAAAAATAATAAAATATGGGGACAAATGTTTGGAAATTTATGAAAAATAACATAAAATATTTGGTTGGCCTACTTGCAGTATATACAATGTTTTAATTATAGAAGCCAAAGTTATATAAAATGGTAAGGGAAAAGGAAAATAACACCATGAATACAAATTACAAAACCTCTCCAAACAGTTCTATGTCAAACTTTCATTTATATGTTGTTCAATTAAATGGAATGATTGAGAATTCTTTAAAGAATTTTTGAGTTTATGCATAAAACATTTGTTGTATCACACCACACAAACAAAATGATGTATAAAAAATATTTACCCATACCTATTTCACACTACATTTATTGTCAGCTTCTACAAAACTTTCTTGGAAATGCAATTCTGAAGAAGCAGCAACTGGAACTTGGTTAGCACAATTGTTAACGTTAGAAATTGCACCATTTGTGGCCAAATCTTCAGTTACAAGACCTGTCAGTTGCAAACGCGAATTTGCATTATATAATTCTAATTCATGTAGACAAGCTAAAGCTGCAGCTTGTTCTGCAGATTTCTTGTTCTTTTCCCTGAAAATCAAATTATAAACATCAGCTCTCAAAAACAATAACCATTATGCCTAAGAGGAAGTTAAATACCAGCTTACAGTATATAGAATGCCTATATACCCATAATATTAAAACTTGGAATGGACTTTTGTAATAATAAATTATTATAATAGCGAAATCCAATTTTTACCTGGGAGATTGAGGCATTCACCATTATCTACTTTCGTGTTTACCTAATAAATTGTACAGTTTAAATTGTACAAACACACAAAAATATTAAATAAACTTGACAAGGATGCGATGAGAAAGAGAAAAATCGAGCACATGCACAGGTGTTTTATTGTAGCCGCAAGCAGGTTTGATTTGTCTCATCGCATCATTGGTAAGTTTATTTATCGTTGTATACAATGCCATTAAAACGTAAATAAGAATGCTAGGTAAAAATAAGGTTTCGTTATAATAACGATTTATCATCGTTAAATGCCCGTTCTGGATATCGGCGTGTAACCACATACAGTACCTCAATAAGTTGGGTGGATTGTTTAACTCCCTCTAGTGAAATTTTTCTATTAAACATAATGATATTACCAATTGCTTGTCGTGTATCTCTTTTCATTAACTGTAACAACAGCTTTAAACAACTTATTTCTATGATTCTGAAATAAATGAGAATTTTATATTTAGTGACATCCTATTGTTAAGGGTGTCTAATTCCTTCATAAAGAACGACCAAACTTGCAATTATATAAGTTGGATTGGGCAGCCTTTCCTTTTTTGTCCAGGTATAAAGTCTTGTCTTTGGAAGCTCACAATGCTTGAAAGATGACCTAAATTTTTAAAATCTCAATTTAATATTTCTACAGTAATCAAATGTTATAAAGAAGATAAATATGGTACCTTAAATACTGAACTTCAGCCTCAATCACTCCATCTAATTTAATTCTTTTACAACTCTCTTCTGAAATATCTTCATTCCTATGCCGAGAATGCATTTTTTTAATTTCATTACTGATCTCAGTTTGCACCTTATAAAAATAGTTTTCAAGTTGCCAATGTTTACTGGAAGAGAAACAAGATCAGAGTAGTTAGAATAATAAAAGCATTACTTAAGTTGATAATTCCTGTATCAATCATTTACCAAATATCAAGCAATGTTTTAGAAGCAAGCAATGCTCTCCCTTTAGGAGTTTCCTGTAAATCCTGCAGCATTTGCTGTACACAATATTTTGTATTTAGTGGATGGTTGTCATAGGCAATTGACTGAAAATAGAAGAATCAAATACTCACGCATATTGGTATGAAAAACTTAGCAATTACCAGTGCAAATTTTTAGATTATTCAGTCTCGAAATTCCCGATTAAAAGTTTGGCCTTACGTATTTCAGGTAAGCTACAATGACGTCATCTAAAGACAGACTGCCACACTGACGAAAAATTGAGCAATTCCACATGGCAGCACGAGCAACCATAACAGAAGATGCGGCAGTGGCTTCACGGAAAGCAATTATTTCTTCGAAAGAATTCAATTCGCAGCTCCCTCCGCTACAATAAGAAGGGTTAAATGGTTAAACAGCTATGTAACCTTTCTATGATCAAAGACAATTATGTGAACTAACTTAGCAATCACAGGAATTGATATTTCTTTTGTAATCGCTTTGATCACATCATTGTGATTCTGGTGACAAGGGCGCTCATCTTTAGTCCTCCCATGAATAGCAAGAGCAGAAACTCCAGTTTTCTCGATCAATTTACATAAAGCAATCGTGTCATCTAACTTTAAAAAAAGCGAATTTACTTGATGAAGAACAATACATAAATGAAGTCACATCACAAAATTCATACCTTGGGTAATATCCGAATCTTGCATGTAACTGGTTTGGAAACGCCTTGAACAAGTGCAGTTAAGATCTAAGCAAATAAACACAGTGATATATTTTAGTAAATGTGCTACATAGTTGAAGAATTTACAAATAAATGCGAAACTACTTTACTGCTTCTATTTGCTCAGGTTTGGACAATAGGGCAGCTCCCATACCACCCTATACAATTTCAAAAAAAAAAATTTAAAACTTCTAATTAAAAAAAAGGTGAGCAGAATTTGTATGAAGAGGAAACATTCTACTTTACTGACTTTGATAGAAAATTCTTTTGGACATCCCATGTTTATATCAATTGCCGCCACATCGTTTTCTCTATAAAAAAATAAGCCTGTACAATATTATAAGCGTTCAATTATATCAGTTATGAAAATTTCACGAGAACTTTGTCTATGCCTTTTCACAGTTTGCACTCTACAACATACACCAATATTATGTGACAACACTACACATTGCTACCAAATAAATGATATCACACTAGTCAGTCATGTCCTCAGTGTATATATGCCTATTCTATGTTATAACCATAAAAAGTAATCTTACACAAGTTTGGCAACTTTTAAAGCTCTTTCAGGACAGCAGGTCCCCTGAAACAAAACAGTATACAATGTACATAAATTATATAGTATTATGACCATGGCGCGTTTTTTTGGCAATTGTTTCGTACTTCCTTAGCAGTACTTACCATTTGAAAAACAACACGCTCTCTTTCTTTAGGACATGTCCTAAATACCACAACATCTTCAGTGTCGTCAATATAATCAATTGTTCCAAGGGCATCTAAAGGAATGAAGCATTAATTTCGTCTAGGATATCTAGCAAATATGAAATGATATACAGTGTAAAGAGCACAGATCCTCATATTTGAAATACATGTACATGTAATTCAACTTACGATTTATAGTTCTCCGACATTTCATCATTTTATGGTCAATAATTTCCTACAGACGAATTAAACTTTAGTACATATATGTATATACATGTATGCACCAAGAAGGTGTAAAACGAGAAGAAAATCAAGCAATACAGATCATTGGTAGCCTACTTACTTCACAATACACCAAATCAGCTCCATATTCCAATGCTAGTAACCTCATTGGCAAAGTGCAAACCCTGACCATCGGGGCCAATATAATCTTGTTTTGAAATAATGATGAATTGCTCATGGTAGCTCTTTAATTGTATCTGCATCAGCATATAATAATAAATATATGACATTAATATGCAAGCAAGGACGCATGTAGCACACGAGGAACGCATTCAAATTTCAGGAATTGGTGGAGATTCTACAGTATATTCTATGGCCTACTGTTTTGTTGGTGACTCGACCTTGACACGTGTATCTATATACATGTACATGTATTTAAAACTTACCAAGTTTATCTCGATTTTGACAGTGTGTACACGTCGTTAATCTTGCAATAGCTAGTCACCTAGATATCCATTGTTTAAATATGCTTTCTCTATAAAAAGAGCGCATCCGTCAGTCATCTAAACACGCAAGTCTGCAAATACTTCAAAAATTGCAAACGCCAGGCGGTGACGACATAACCGGAAGTGATTGATTTGTCTACGCCAGTGTGCGGATTCCTGCCCCAATGATGTCCCCATCATAACAAATCTTATTTTTGTAAAAACGATGAACTGAATGAAAAAAACCTAATACCTTGTTTCCACCGGATTAACCGTGGATTGGCCAACCGAAGTTTCCTACGGTTGACGGTTGACGAACCTGGAAA
>JAQFYZ010000258.1:0-52469 GCA_034695085.1 Cylindroiulus punctatus | reverse complement strand
GGAAATTTTTGGATTTAGTCAGGGAAAGTCAGGGAAAAGTCAGGGAACTTTGAAATGGAAATTTGGTGGCCACCCTGGTTATGTAAAAGCAAACATGGCTTGAATCCGCAACTTACCTGCGAAGGCCATGTTGAGTCGTCAGCCAAACGCTCGCACCTCAGTCACCACCTTGAATCGTGCACTGTGAAGGGGTATTTTCAGGTTTTTGGCTTCTTTTATATGGGGTTGCGCTGGCATGACCTGACCCCTGGTCATCATTTTTGATTGGACGCTGCTGAACATTCAACCTCAGTTCTTAGCTAAAATCAGTTTCACTTTCAATGAACTCGCTAGTCATTGGCTCAAGCAAAATTTCTGATTTGATAAGTATCGCCACTTGTGGGTGAAAGGTGTGTTGGGGAGACGTGATAAGGTTGTGTCCAGGTGGATGACCCGGATTTACTCGTACTGGCAAGTCCGATTTTGGCTATACAAATTAACCCTTTTATCAACTAGCCGTATGTTTGAAAAATTGATTAGCTTGCTTGAACTCTTATCAAATGTCTAGTTATTTAATAACCTGTGTTCCGTATTTGTTTTGCTAAGCACATTTTGTAGGCACATAAACAATGAGCTACTTTATATTAACATATTTTCATGTTATAAGTGATGCATAAACCTATACAAAATAATCCTTTTAGATTCATTTAGGCTATACTGCGTAGATACATGTATTTCGTCTGTGCGGTTTGTTTCTTGAGCTCGTAACCTTTGGCTGATTACATCGTGTTGTTCAACTCGTTCACCTTAAAGGTGTCATTGTCACGTGCACGTATAATCTGTACTTTAAAATGGATCTCACGGTCAACCCTTTCGTCGTTTTGCCCTTGTGTAGGAGCTAACAGTAAAACTGACCCCCTTTTGCGAGAAAGGCATGTACATGAACATGTTCTGATATCAATTTGCAGAATCTGGTTTCGTAGGAGATGAAAGGTGAATTGAAAGCACACTAAATAACCACATCGAATACACTGTACTGTATATGACATGGAAATTACTACACGTGGAAATTAATCGTAGGGAATTTAGGAAAAAAATTAAGAAATATGAGCATGCTACGATAAAATTTTAATCGTATATCAAAACATATATAGGTAATTTTGATTAAGACAGTGGAAATAGTCTCATAAAAGTGTGTACATGAATGAACTGTTGAATTTTGAAACGCGTTTTTGGAGAAAATATTATGAAGAGCAACAATGAAAGCAAAGCTAACCGTGGATTAGCACCAGTTAACTGATTTCAGATACACGACATAGTATGACACGGTATGCATGCTTCGATCAGTCTAATACGACGTCAATTATTTTTTCTGAATTGTTATTTTTCACAACACATGTTGTCGAATGCTAGATCATTATGCCAGTTGCTACCTTATTCATTAATCTGGCGTTGCCAAGGATCAATGAGCTCTGCCCGGTACACCTTACATTACAAGACGTTTTGAAATTCTCGTAAATGACCACGCTAATAATTCAACGTAATGGTAGAAAGGAGACATGTCCAACTCCTTACACATTATATGAGCACAAAATTGATTTCATAAGTCCCGACTCCAGGGTATTTTGCATTTGTGCTTAAATTAATTTATTTCGTTAAATATCAGTAATGCCAATCTATACATGTATGTTTTTTGTAAGGAAAACATTTAGACCATACATGGATTGCCCTCTTATTTGGTAGACGTATGTTATTTACGAACCCTTAATGCCAGTCTTTCTATTCATCTCCATGTGCCAGATTCAAACTTAACACATACACGTACGTTGTACATACATGTACATTACAATTTTCTATTTTTGTGGTATTTGCAGGGTTATCCATGCTTATCCATACGAAGAATTGGGAATTTCCAACTTGCAGTCTCCTTCAGCAAATCTATGCAGTACATCTTCACTGACTGACGTCATGAAACTGTCAACTCTGTAGGAACTAGGCACCTTCACTCTGCAGATTTAAGGTAAGACTCAAACCCTTGATATCTTCCATTCGCTTCAGTAAGCTTAGCTGCAGTATTTATACACGTAGTTTCAAGTTTGTGACCCGGCCTGGCACGATGCTATTTGAATACATATACATGCATTTAGTCAAATTTCAGCTTGATCTTATGCATGTAATGCCATATGCATTATAGATATTTTGGGACAATGAATGTGAACACATCGACCTTCTCGGTATCTAAAAGGTATACAAAGATACTGGCCACATGTATACAATAGTAATTGCAAACTGACATCATCTGCAGAAAGGGCACGTGATCGACCTTACTGGTCCTTTTCTTCAGGGCCCGTAGAGGGAGGCCCTCTTGGGGGAAACCAGGCGTGCTTGAAGCCGATTTATTAGACGCTATTAAAGAGCACTTCATTGATAAAGCCTCGTGGCATCATTATCAGTCATTACGTTAACACTAGGGGATCACCCAGGCATTGGCGCCCATTGAACGGTATTGAGCGCTGAAAAAGCCGCTCACTTTCATGCATTATTTAATGTTTGCGGTTGCGAATTTGTTATTGAACCCGCTAAATGCCTTTTGTGCCGAATTTTCAATAGACGAGGAGAAAGATGGGTTTTATCCCCCCTGAAAAGCGTGTCTGGCAATCATGCATCACAACGGACCTGGTCCAATGAGAACGCTGGAAAGCGCTACATATATATTTCCATTGCATTAGTAATGAAAAGGGGACTTATGATGGGTAACCGAATATTCCACACTTTTATTTTCACGTTTCTGGTGAAAATGCCAGTGCTAGGAAAAAGGTGACTGCGGTGTGAAATTGAATATTTCATATAGCCATTAAGCAAAAACCTCTGACCGGAATTATTCATGGGTCAGACATGGAATCTTTGGAATAAACTAGCCATGAGGTACAATTGTATAATGGATAAGGTTCGGAATGCACTTCCCTTTGGATAAAAGTGCTGGATAGATATTGATAAATAGTGCTAATTTCTATTTGCTATCAAAATTTAAAGGCGTGGCATGCATCATATATGCCACGTACATGTTTATTCCCAATAAATTTAATTTAGACGACAGAGAGGATACTGTAATAAGTTTATATATAGTGTGATCAAACAGCTTTAATTCCAAAATAAATTTTAAGAGAAATAGAGGTGGAATAACTAAATTTTTTACACCAATCTAATCTAGGAGTTCCACCACTTTCCAAAATGTTTGTTCCTTGTAACAAATATTTTTGAAAATGGTCGATCTCTACCAATTTTTAAAATAGATTTTGTAATGAGGGTAGGCCGGACTAATCCTATATCACATACGTGCATACGTTGTGTGTGTTCCTTAGTTTCACTTTACATTCGAATTCACATGTGTGCTTATCATCGTTGAAAGAACAACCTCGTGCAACGTAAAAGGAAATGTGCAATTCCTTTTTTTGTTCCTTGTAACAAATAGTTTTGAAAATGGTTGAACTCTACCAATTTTTAAAATAGATTTTGTAATGAGGGTAGGCCGGACTAATCCTATATCACATACGTGCATACGTTGTGTGTGTTCCTTAGTTTCACTTTACATTCGAATTCACATGTGTGCTTATCATCGTTGAAAGAACAACCTCGTACAACGTAAAAGGAAATGTGCAATAAAAAAACCTGCGTTGATGCTGCGTCCCTAAATGCAACTCCATCCCCTTTTTCTTGATTATTTTTTATGACCCGATGCATCTCGCAGCAAATCCGTATGCTAATTTTATGATGTGCCTACGAAGACCCATTAATCAGCTACACGTCAGAAGTTTTCGTATTTTTTGCAGTTTAAATGCTAATGTGATTAGGTGCCCACGCTTTCGTTGGGTCGGATTTGAACTTTACTGGCTCAAAGACTACACAGTACCTTTTCATTCGCCCCATTGCATGCCCCAACCACGCAGGGAGCACCCATCTCATTTTTTAATCTTCGAACTATATTCGAAGAATAGCAGTCGTAAAAAAGTGCTAGTTTTATTGGCGTTTTCTCGCTAAATGCGACTCCTTCTTCTCCCTAGTTATTAGCCTGCCATAATGGCTTGCATGCGAACTCAGAAGCCAGTTTCGTCTGTCTTTTGTCACACGTGCCTACAGATGGCGCTGTATGTTCGAGGAATCTCTATCTGAGAGAAAAGAAACTTGAGGGAGAGGGATCGACATTGGAGAGGAATTGATGAGAATGGAAAGAAGTTATTGAGAATAACTTACTTGTAGTCAGGACGGAAGTTTACCAATCATTGTGATTTAGTGGGATGCATGGTTTGAATCGAAGTTATAAGGTTAATTTAGTGTAAATTTGGTAAATGAGGTGTTTTCTAAGGCTAAGAGGATCGATAGAATTGGATGATAGCAGCGATGAATTTTTACCATTGTACATCTACAGTATTACCAACTGGGTGTGTACCGGTCATGGAAAACATTTAATAGTAATGAAATTAACGTGAGGGTCTTGAAATTTTTACCTTTAAATTTTTGGACTTTTGAGGATAGTCAATATTTGCCTCATAGGAATTTTCATTTGATTGCTTGTTACCTACCCTGTTCACCTTCAGGCATGACTGATGCTGGACAGGATGTTGCTGTTTAACTACCAGAACTTTCCTCTGATTGATCGGACAGTATATCACATGATACCATCTGAATATCATCCAAAATGTATGACCTTCCGTGAGGGATTTCGTGATGACGTAAAACTTGAACGTCGACCCTATCTCCTAAAAGGCATTGAATTTTAAAGCTGATGTTTCACATACCAAATTCGGTAGACACTCTTACTAAGTTTTGCAATGTGATGCATAACTTACTAGATATACATAACAATGCAATCTGCTAATTGGTTGCATCTAATGATCAATATGCTACATGTACATTATCTTATTCTTTTGGGAATGGTAACAACCTCAAATATCCATTTATGCTGACATGCTTGGCTGAAACATCTCTTACAGATGCTAGAATGTTTGCGATACTGTTGAAGTTGTGTACAATGAGCGAGTGCAGCTAATCATAAACTTGCTCAAGCTTATTCATTCCAACGTTGAGCTGCAATTCTGTGATAATTTTTCTTTACCTAAATGGTTCGTAGTGACTGATTCTACATGTAACTGCGCGAGACGGTTCCTAGAGATTGTCTGAAATCTATTTCTTAGTTTTCAGCATTGCAAGATTATTGGTATGCAGTATGTATGCATAATCTCCACAAATTTAGAGGTTTTTACCTTTGTGCATTTGAACAAAGACTCGTCAATTTCCTGAGGTGCTCTGAACATGGCTTAAACGCGTGTAAAACATTAAAGGAAAAAAAAGAAATCATCGGGGAAATTTGAGCAGCGTCTGCTATTCCCATATTTCACCAGTTCATAATAACACTACCCCATTCACTCGAAATGGGGAGTTGTTGTCAGTGGCAAATAGCTATGGCGCTTCTATTGGATTGCCAATGAGGCCCATTACGGAGCACGCTCGTACAAATAGCCCTGTCAAAAAGGGCCGTTTTTTACTCGCAAAAGGTGGCAACTCATAAAAAAGGTTAAATTAGGCGAATGATGCGGAGGGGCCGGGGATCAAAATATTAATCAGAGGGTCTCCTGACTATCGATATTTTAAAAACTGGAGCCGGCGGGGAGCTGATTGCCTTCGGCTTATGTTTTTTGTATGCAAAATGCGATGATAGCGGTGTTAGGGCGTGCAACTTCTGTGTAGCGTATGAATACATATGCTACCTAATGAGCCAATATTCATAGCCATCCGTTATGGGAAGCCCTAAAAAGCGAGCTGAGAGCGCCCATCTATCATTGCCCCAGATAAATGGGAGAGAATTAAATATGGCGCCCAAAAAAGCAATCAAAGAATGGGGGTGTTTTGCTGGGGATAGCTGCGCATGCGCGTTTGAGAAACGAGGGCAAAACCGTGCAGATATTTATGTGATATACCTAGGTTTTCTTCAACACAGCTTTCTTTCTTTCACTTGTATGTTTTATTCCTAACTTATTTTATAATGGAGATTCAATTCAGAGAAGTTAAGGTAGCATTTTGACAGCAACATGAGACTAATATCCCGTCCACACCGTGCACCAAAACTAGTTTATAAAACTAGTTGAGAATCTCCCTGGCTGGTTGGATAATACGAGAATGTGCTTTCGGATTTATGTAACCAGCCGCGGAGGTGCTCAACTAGGTTAACTAGTTTTTGTGCATGCTGTGGGCGGGGTATAAGCAGGTGAATTTACAGCAAACATGAGTCAGTATAGACAAGGTAGCATTTTCATTTGGGTGCAACTTAGTTGACACCATTGGAAAATACACGTGCATGTCTCGATCGAATTAATGGCATAATTGCGAGACGTTAATTAACGTTAATACCAGATAACATTCCTGGATTTTGTTGAATCACTTTTCCGCTCAGGAAACCAGATACGTACATAAAGGATTAGCAGCCCCCGAAAACCGACCACACCTTTTGGATGTGACGGGCATGTCAGGAGCAACCCTTTATCTCAATTTAAATTAAAAGATGAAAATGATAACAACGAAAGTGGTTGACAGTTGAGCAATTATAATTGCGTTAACAATTACGAAATGCTGTTGTATTGCCCGTGGAAAAAAGTGGGCTGTGTGCGGGTTTTGATCCCCTAATTGATACACGCGCCCCCACGCGTGTAACTTCCAGGCCACGGCGCTTCGTCTTTACGACGTTCGATGAGGCTGGGAGCGGCAGTGAGAGCACAGTGTTGTAGCTGGATGAGGAAATCAGTAGAAGAAGATTGAAGGAGCGAGCCTGGCTATGGGCAATCACTCTCGTCCAAATTAATTATCCTCGTTGCGGAACATTGCGGCCACTGCTGGGAGCGTCGTTGGGGGATATGGTGCGTGCGGGGCATTAAGGGAGGCCTGGACTGTTTCAATCAGGACGACAATAATTTCTCCTAATCCCCACGTTATCCGCGAACACCCCTTCCGCCTCGGTGAGCAGCCAGCAAAAACAAGGCCAAGCGGAAATGACGCTGTAATTGTCACCTCGGTTCATGGCGGTCAACTATCGGCTGGGGACTCTCCCTTAACGTGGCTTGAAGTTGGCCTAACTTCCATAAAAT
The DNA here is from genome assembly GCA_034695085.1 of Cylindroiulus punctatus. Classification (NCBI taxonomy): domain Eukaryota; kingdom Metazoa; phylum Arthropoda; class Diplopoda; order Julida; family Julidae; genus Cylindroiulus; species Cylindroiulus punctatus. The sequence continues at coordinate 45,354 of JAQFYZ010000258.1, read as the reverse complement.
CATGACTACAGTTCTCATTTTTGACTCATCAGATTTTGACACGGTTTCCCTGGTGTATCTTGTTTTAGTGGTCAAGGATGGTCAGGGTTGTTGTATGCTGTGGAAGTTGTCCACACATTTTTTTGTTAATGGAGTGAGGGCAATCGTATTTATTACGCATTTTCAAATTTTGGGGATGTACCAGAACTGCAAATTGTAATTATTTTAAGTTTAGTTTGCGGCTGAAGGGATTAGACGATTTAATTTGCCGTAACATCGACATTTCAACAGGTGGTTTAGTAAATGGTGTGAACTTATTCTGTTCTTTGGCCATAAGTATTTGCAAATGCTACTGTTTTGTGATACACATTATCTGTAAGCATTGTTAATCAGACAATCTGATTGTCCATTTTTCGATTGATAAAATTAGTTTGAAGTACTTAATGGTTGATTTTTGTATTTGAAGTTGCAAGTCTTCCAATTCTCGCCCAGCTAAATCCGACATTAATGAAACTTACTGACCCTTAGCACCTTTCAAAAATAACTATAGTCGTCTCGCCAAAAGAACGAAAATTTTTCCAGCTAATCAAAGAGATTCGGCTTATCGACGTGCTGTTTCAGGAGTTTCAGTGGTAAGAGGAATATAGCTGCCATGCTCGATATTATATTGCAGGATGGACTAATCGCAAACAGGAAATTGCATCCTATTGGTCTGAACGACGCCATTTTTTCGTTCTTTTGGCGAGACGACTATAGCCCCCTATACTTCATGTACCAATTTCACACCATGAACGAAATGCTATAAACCACTCCACACATTGGTACATGTACATGTATGTGTTTTGGCTGGCCAACTACATAATTTTGACAAAGCGCGAAGTTTATATCGTCTAATTAATTCAGCCGCACCCTGTGTATTTTACTTAGTATAATTGCTAAGGCACTAATTCGATTCGTTAACCAGATCACCAGTATTGCCTTTCATTACACTTTATAGAGAATTTCAAAATATCCAGCCCTGGCGATCTGATGGCACAAACCATTTTCGGGCAACAGCCTGATGGGGGGCAAACACTGCAAGCGTTGGTGCAATGCCTGTTTGCTTGATTTCGGGGTTGTCTTTTGCTGCATTGGTGATGTTACTTGTCGTTTTAATGTTGAACGTACCGTATCGATCCCTACCGCAATGATATCCCCACATGCAGGGGCTATAGTTGAATTCGAACGCTATTTTAATTCGATTGATCAGTGGGCTTGACGAGGCCCAGATCGCGGATGAGAGCCCCCGAAAAGGAGGAAATCGCGGTGTGATTTTCGCCTGAACGCCTCATTTAGTTGCGGAAGTTGCGTTAGGCCTGATCATTAGGCGAGTTGCACCAATTGTCGTTAAACAACGTTGGAATCTGTGGTGTTTCGGCTAGCCTCTAATAAGCGAAGCGCCGAATGAAGCGTGCATTTAGCGCGCTGAAAGTGCCATTTATGACTGCTTTAGTTTTAAGTTAGCCCACTGAGGTGTGCTAATCATCGGGTGGGGGAAAGGGGACCATTAGCAAAGATTTAGTGAGGATTTCAGGCAGTTTTCTGAGCTCTATACCAATTTTTGGAAGAATACAGGGTGTCTCAAAGTGAAAAACCTGGGGTAATACTGACTGTTTTAAGCAGGTAATGTTTCTCGATCCTATTGATGAAGCTGGGGAAGTATGAGATGCATCTATAGGTTGTAGAGTAAGGGGGCCGTTTCTTAATTTATTTACATATTCCACTTTGTCTCATTAAAGAGGTAATAATAAATTATTTAGATTATTGGGTTAGGTAAACTTTTTCATTAAATTTACAGACAGTCCAGTTATGGTTATTCAATAATTATTGATCTTGGAGCCATTTTTCTTATTTGTGTATATTAGGTTAGACAAATATACTGCAATCCCCCACCACATGGCATCTGACTTACTGGTTGTGGGTGTATGCCATTGAATTCATTTGAATTCTAGGGTTAATGTGGACTTTGAGGACTGATTTCCTAGGCACCCTGTAAGCCCTTGTGTGTCCGTGGTTGATTTGTTTATACTGTATTATGGTTTCTTTTTTGCCTTCTACTGCTTTACTGTATAATATATCACTTTATTGCTTACTCCGTCAGTTTATAATGCTCTCCACCTTCCGAAGCAATTGATTGACGCTTGAGCAAACATTTCCGTTTGCACTTAGGGCACCGGTTAGCAATATCATCACAACTTTTAGATGGATATTAAAAAGGCGAAAGCGGCTTATTAATTTGAAAGCCAGCAATTATGTACGCAGAAGATGAAGTCGTCCAAAATTTGGCTCGATGAAATGGACTGTCAATTTCGTAATGTATAGGGCCAGGAATGGAAGGGGCGGGGTGAGGTGAAATTCAAATATTTGTCATGCCAAATAATGCTCAAATAACGGACGAGTTTCTTGAAATTGATTCCTGCCACATCTTTGTCCTAAGATTGTAACGATACGGCCCTGCCTTGGGTGGCAAGTGCGTGGATAATTAAGTAAATTAACCATCGATCAACTGTATTTGTTTCTGCAATCGAAGTCTTGATTATAGAGGTGGATTTTTGAAAAGGAGGTTTGAATTTGAAGAGGGATCCAGCGAACGTTAGGGAATCACTAATGGACTTCGTGGGAATTAGACTGTCGGAATCTTGTTAGTTTTTATGTGCGCGAATATGAACACACTTTTTGTACTTAGCTATTGTATTTTGTTAGGGAATGTAACGAGTTTGTCAACAAAATTTAGGATTTTTTGGCACATTTCTGTTAAATATTACACATTTAGACATTTTTGCGAACTATGGAAATCGTGAGTTTATCTTCTATGCATATAAGCTTATTGGTGAATATTTTGCTAACCTTTGTTCTGGGTAATTTTAAAAAAAATTGTTCATTATTTGATTTTCAAGTCAAAGCTGGCAATGGAGCCATTTTGATGTGCACGGAAGATATCTGTCGAACTCCGCGAATAAATGATTCGTGATAAATTCTGTTGAATTTTCGATGTAAGGCAATCTTGGGAAACTTTTCAATAAATGGCTTGTTAATGTCATGAGGTACTAGAAATCATTCTAAAGTACATTACATGTATATTGACAGCTTGACACTATGCGCTTTTTTGAGCAATCTTATTTTCAATCGTATAATAGATTATCAAATTCAGCTACTGTGTATGGCTCTGAGTATTTGAAAACTTTCTGAAAAATTGATTTTCCTGTGTTCTAAATAGCATGCAGTGACGTGCGTCCATAGCTGTTTTTATTCGCTGGTGTGTTTTGCGAGAGGCTGAGCTGAGGCGCCACCTGTCGTCATTCGGTTTATATATTCACTCATTCTGTTTTTCGACTTCTGTTCATGTTAACCCCACTGGCCCTCCCTTCCCAACGCCCCCTGCTTCCTAATGCAACTTCAGTTTTCCTGTTGTTGTTTGTTTGAATTGTCCATATATGCATTTGTATTCGGACCAATATCTCCTCATTCAATTACCTAATGGGCCATCAAATGTGTAACGCGTGTTGACGAAAGGGGAATAGCGAGGGGATTGGGATATGAAATGATGAGGGGGAAATCGGAGGTGGCCATCAGATGGATTAACCCCTAAAATTATATAATAAGGAAATTTATGAAGCGGAGTGTGTTCATTAACGTGAGCAGGCCAAACGTGGCACCTGTGCACTTCTTTGGTAATCAAATTCGATGGAAAAATAAATGAAATCAACAAGGCAAAAAGCATATATCAAATGGAATGTTGAATTCGAAAACATTTGCTAACCTCGCTTCTGAACAGACAGTTAAACACGATTTTGGTTAGTAGAAATGGCGGACATAAGTAGTCGATATGTGTTGTGCGATATGGACTGTGCTGAAAATACGTTTTAGAACTTTATATATACGTCTATAAGAATAGCAACTGTCCTGTTGTTTTTTTGTTTTTGCATTTTTTCGTGTTTTTTTACTGTTTTGTGCTTAACCTTATGTAAACTAACCAAAATAACCTCAAATGGTAATATCTGATTCAGCTGCCCCTTGCCCCAAAAAAATATAATAGACAAATCCGAATATCCTATTTATTTCTAATTTGCTGATTTGCTAGTGCTCTGCTGAAAATGTAGTTTTAAAAAATGCATTTGGAACAGGGACTAGCTGTATATTATACAGCTGCTGCCTTTTTACTCCATTTTTTGTTTAACATGCCTACTCAAACATAACCTAACCTCAAAATGAATTTTAGTTAGCTGCCCAACCGCCAGGCAATCACTGCCGTCCCACTCGTAGTTAGGAGAAGCCCATTTTGTTACTGCGTCTATAGAGGAGCTGCAGGGCATATTCTGAATAGCAACCTTGGTCTGTTTCGGCGAAAAGGGTTTTTATTCCCGAGCTGGCTTTGTTCGCTCGTTTTATTGCCCCGCAATTTCATTAACCGGAACTTCGATGACGACCATGCAGCGTCCCAATAAACAAAGTTATTATTTAGTTTGCTCAGTTTAATTTCATTCACGGCATGGATTGGCCGATTAAATAGGGCGTAATGGAGGAAAATAATTAGGAATCAGGGGAAGAAAAGCAAAACTTCTGATGATTGAGCTAATAATAGGCTCGTTGGGAACGTAGTTATTGTATGGGAGAATATGAATGCTCGGCTGTGCGCTTCAATCTAATATCCCATTTACTCCTTTTCTAATCTGGCGTCTGGGTCGTAATCCGAAATGATTTCTTCACCAAAGGCAATCACGAAATAGGGCTAATTTGACCACTTGTTGGCACAACAGAAATGTTAGATTAATGCTTTTTACACTGCGGACAAATGAGGCGACCGTATGGGATTTGCTCCCTCGAAATGGTGAAATTGCGATTAATCATCGTTTTAATGAGCGTTTACTACTGATTGTGAGTTAACTGGCTTTGCGCAACCCAATTCAAGTAATAACAACGATGCGATAATAGAAACCGAAAAAGGCCTTATAAAGCCAATAACCGCACATTTCTTATTATTAGTTACTGCAGAATTGATTTTTAAAATCACTATGGGGCAGCTGGGATTCGACAGTACACTTCGGAATATGTCCTGCTCTAGCATTAACACTGATGAAGTGGGCTTTTCCTAACGGCTCGTAGGCTGTCGGTGATTCTCTGGTGGTTTAGACATGTACATCAGAAATTGCATGTTTTGGTAAAGGACTAAACTAAGAAAGAACTAAAAAGTTAAATTGCGAAATCTACAGCTGCACATTTTAATTATCATATTCCGTAGCCCAGGAATCTAATGGCAAATACGAAACATTAACGAATAACCATTAGATTTAATGTTTATATGACATTTTTGTTTATGAAAACGTGTTAAGTTTTGTTAAATTATATTTTCATAATTATATATTTCTTGATCTTACTGCATGTATTCGAAGGGGCGTCATATTGAATCAATAATTGAAATCATTACGTCCCATTCTGTGCAGAAATCGTTACGAAGCTCGTGTATGACCGTTTCGGTTTTAACATTTTTCTATAAAATTCTGCATTAAAAATGCAAGTTGCCTGCCTTTATAATATGCAAAATGGCACTTTTAAATTATTAAAATTGGTGTATATCATGCAATCATGCGATGAGGAAATCGACAAGCACGCTATGTTTTCAAAAAAATGCACTATTTCAGGAATCAATTTGTTTTCCGTAATTTTTCTTTTCTGATGTTTATTGTTCGCATTATTATTTTGTCTACAGTTCTGCATTGTCTGTCTGGAAGATCATTAAGTTGTTGCGTTAGATACAAATCAATGGTGCTTCCTTTTGATAATCGACATATAATTCAGGCAACAAAGGCGTGTATTGATCACCAGGATGTTCGTTTTTGCAAAGTTACTGAAACATTTGCATTGGGCAATGAGCAACCAATCTTATGAACACCTTTTTTGATTGTGTAAGGTTCAATGCAATAATACATTTTGACGTCAGCAGTCACTGTCGCAGTCTTTTTCGATGGTTTACTGCACAGATATTAAGTCAATTTTCAAATTGTTCAGTGTCATGAATTCAAGATTTCTTTTCCTCATACCGAAAAACCCTGATTGTTTTAATACTCATTGCTATCAGTTTTATAGCATTTACAATTGGAGTTTGGTGTTATTACTTAAATGACATAAGATCTGTGTGCATAAATACTTCGCACCAACCAGTGGTTTTTCTTTTTATCCAATTATCCTCGGTCCCAGTTTCAGTGGTGGTCCTAATTTTGGGCATCATTTTGGCGCCCTGTGCGATTCACACTCATTTTTGCACCTAAGTGGACTTACAATATCGGTGCATTAAATTATCACTATTTTGCTTTGCACTGTATTTTCATCACGTTATCGTTTCAAAACGCCGCTCAAATCGAAAATCCAGGAGTGGTGTTTAGGCTGGGGGAGGTTTACATGAGCGTCGCTAGGTGGCGCTAACCGCCAAAGGCCGGACCCAGGTCGAGGGTGACACCAGCGTCGCGGAACTCATTGCGCTGAGAGGAATTTATGTGGACGGGGCCCTGCTCTCTTTCTCCGCCAGAGGTCGCTCTCCAAGATGCCCTTTGGTTGCGTCGTCGTCCACAGAAGGACATGCGAGGGCGCCTCCCATTGGCCGCCATGCGCCGCCGGCCACGCCCACCGCCAGCATCCGCATCTGGTGCGCCGACAGTTTGTCACGACTTTTCTGCGCTTCTGTCAGCCGGGATGCACGGCAGTCACGCCAGTGCCACCGACCACGTGCACCCGCGCGGTTTAGCTCGCGTGAACTTTGACTCCCAGGAAGACCTCTGACCCCCGCCGGAAGTACGGACAACGAATTCGGCCAAAGAGGAATTTTTTCGGGGTTGCTCTGGGACATCGAGTGTGTGACATCTCAAGATTCTCAACATTCAAGACATCTCTGCTGGATTCCCTGGATATCGACTTTCAGGAAACTGTCAGAAAATTTCTTCTCCAGGACCTTGCCCGGACGATTTTGGCTGTAAGATTCCTTTCTTAAGTTCAAGAAAATCGAAACTTGACAAAATTTCAATTTGAGGGACCAGACAAGTTGTTGCGCCCAACGCTTTATGACAGGGCATGTGAAGTCCTCGCCAAGCACTGACTGCAAGCCACATTTAGGACTAGGGCCTAAAAGACTGGCAGGACATGACCTGCACTGACTTTGAGGCACATTTGCTCTGAAATTTGACCCTTCAGCGCATTAACGACTAACACTCTTGAAAAGTTTCTTCAAAAGAACAAGAAGTCAACAGGCCAATGATCCCAGGCACCAAGCTGTCAATGATTCTCCAGGCACCAAGAGGGCAAGGATTTCCAGGAAGTGTCAAGGCACCAAGACATGAACTTCAATGGCTTTGCTGAAGGATTTCTAAGTGTCCAAAGATGACCTAAGGTTGCCAGCACCTTTAACGTTGTCCCTCGATACCATTGCATACTTGGGATTTTGGTACAGTGATTGTAATGTTCCAAAGTCAGTCGGTCCTGTCTGACAGCTAATGACCCTTGCGTGCCAGACGTCTTCAGACACTTGCATAGTAAATCAGCAGAATTATCAGTCTTGATGCGGTGAGGAGTACGCGTGTGCGCGTTTTCAACAGAGCCCTGGCCTCGTACCCCAAAAGTCTGGGTTACTTGGGTGCCTTGGGCTGCGGCGACTGCTGTTGCGACTGCGACGCCGGTGGGATGCAGCCGGCGACGGCCGGGGGCGATGTCGGGAGCGCCTTTAGGGTGGTCACCCCCAAGCAACCGAGGGACCCCTCTAACAGTAAGCTGTTTGCATGCTCTCTTATACTTGTCATGTACTGACATGTGGAACGCATGTCATGATACATGCAATATGTCTTAACGTGATGCACATGCAACATGTCGCAAATGATGTGCCTGTTCTTGTTGATGAAGATTGCTCATGAAAGGAAAACACAATTTCTTGGACCTTTTTTCCAGAACTGCATTGGTCATATGGGATTAGGTCAGGGTCTTGTCCGTTAGGATACCAAGGACCATCTGATAGCACACGACGATGAACAACGTCCACCTACCCAACTCGTGCTAAACCATAACTGTCATATCGATGTGATATCGTCGGTATAAAGTGCCAATGACCTAATTATCAAAATACAAATTTTACCACGGTCAATTAACGTATTGATTAGCAAGAAAGGAAAATATTTTGCCTGTCACAGCTGTCACTGTGTAATGACGTATGCGCATTCATGTTTGTGGAACACTTTCAGTTACTAGATAGCTGTACCTTTGAACGGAAAGGACCAATGTCCATTTTATTGATTTTTGGGAAATGACAATTGAAATAATTAATATGGGTTAGGCCCGATTGACGTTGGCTTTTTTGAACAAACCATTGAATATGTGAACTGTGGGACTTTGGCGTTTATTTTTGAATTTTAATATTCGTGATTGGGGAAGTCGTATATATTGTGGACATGGTTAAAAAGCGACAAATGTGGACATTGGTCCTTTTTCTACCAGGGTACAGATGCGTTTTTTAACATACAGTAGGTGCGATCTGGCATTATTCTGACTTAATATTATATTTCAACATCCCGCAATAAGCTTAGCTGGCACTAAAATCATTTGCTGCCAAAAGATGACTTAGGCCATTTGCACTTTGACCGTACATTTTCATAACAGGGTTCCTCCAGACCTGGAATTGCCAGGGAAATTACAAATTAAGGCCTGGAAAAGTCAGGAAAATTCGACAAATTAATAATACGTTTTATATGGCCAAGTCATCTGTTTGCGCAGAAATCAAAGGGATGACAAGGGATGACAATTAATGACAACATTGTCAATTTAGAAAAATATTCAATTTGCCCTTTCCTTAGAAACATTGCCTTCTGTTTATATACTGCATGATAAGCAATATCATGGGCATGGTGGTCACGGAAAACTGAAAAATTCAGGGAAGTTGAACGTTTCATCTCCGGGGAAATCCTGAGTAAGGGCACTTGTGTCAAACTTATTTTAAAAAGTGAAGTGCTGTTTAGGAGGATAACAAGACACTTGACAAGACATGTTGTGTTTTGTTTGCAAGCAGTCGAATGGTGCTTCGAGTAATTTTAAATAAGATTGACCATTGTTGGGGGTGCTTGTTTGAAACGACAAAATTTGTTATTCACATAATAACATTGCAAAATACATTCACTTTGTAAACGTGTTTCCATGCACTTGTAAGCAAGGGCGGATACATGTATTTTTCTGGAGTTTAGAGGAAAGGGGATCCAGCAAAGTCAGATTGATTTGAAGGGATTAATATCTTTTGGCAACTACATTTCGCTCAATGCGAAATTCAAATTAAATTTATGTACATAACTGTATTGTAAATTTCATATACTGTACATGTACATTGTATGTTATATAAGGATGAAATTAATGAAATGCTAGATTCAAAATTAATTGAAAAAATGCTCACAAGTCATGTTTTTGTATTTTACCCTTTTTTTTAAATACTTTCGATTTGCATAATTGGAGGGATTCATCGCACAGTTCAAAAATGTGGGTCATCATTCTCAAAACCTGTTAGATGAATAAGTTAATGTAAAAATTCTCGGACATGTTAAACATATATTTTCCATATATGAGATATGCGCGGAGTTTTTTCTGAACAACATGGTTTCGCCTTGTTCAATTTCCGAAAGGGTGTTGGTAGTTTGCGACGTGTTGTGTCACAAATTGTGGGGATGATAGCTTATGCAACATTAATTTGTGTTAGGAGTGAAGTATGACATTCTAGGGTAATTAATGGAAGTGGCTACCCAGGAATAATTTAGCATTTGATGAAATTTTCATGTCAAACTTGCGTTTGCTGACACGTATCACCAAGGTTGAATATGCGAAATGGCTAAAGACCTATGATTCGGTGTTTCTTCGAGCAATAATTCTTTCTGTACCTGAGATGTCATCATGGCAGATTCTGTGGATTATCAGAAATAACAGGACGGACTACTTATGCATAAGTGCGGAAAAAACTGCATTGCGAAAATGTGTGACTTCTATTATTGGAGGATTTCGATAAATACACTGTAGACATGCAGGAAGTAATAACTATTTGTTACATGTACTTCCGATAATTCTCAATTCTTAATTTCTAAAAATTAGAGCTAAATTGTTAGCAGCAATCAACTACAGCAATCAAGTACATGTACATGTGTTTTTGCTAAAGAGTGTATTTTTATTTGGGGTTCACTATATGGGGTTTAAAAGTACCAATTAATGAACTGTGTAAATGAACTTTATTTGAATGAATTTGAATTTTGAATTGAAATGAATTTCAAAATATTTAGCTTGAATGAAAGACTAAGTGAAATATTAAATAAGAAATTTAAAAATTTTGAGAAATTATATTAGTTTTACTTAAGCGCTCATGCCCTAATGTGTCATTTCACTGAATGAACTTTATGCAGCAAAATACGAGAGTATTGCGGATTTACTTCAGGAAGCCATGCAGTGAAACATGCATGAAGCACAAATATTCATCAAATCATAATATTTTTGTTTCTGCAAAATGATGTAATTGAAGCTAGACGAACAGTTAAGCCTATTTATCGCTAACGCTTACAAGTCATATGCGTATGCAGTATTGGATTTTAAATCGATAAAAGCATAGGCCTTCGCCATGTGCTAGCTAAGCCTTTTCAACTTATAAGCCTTTTCAGTTTGCATACCGAACTAAGAGATTGTGCTTAGCGAAATTTAAAAATGTCATTGAATCTAGGTTTATTATTTTTCAATTTGCATTATTGTTATATGACTCGTTTGCACGTGCCTATTAATCTCCAAATGTAAAATGCCAGATTTCTGTTTAAGTCCAATATGGTTAATTTAATAAGGACGCAGTTGGTGAATATAATCTGATTTATTATTGTGCGTCGAGACTTAAGTATTTGCCGGCGGGTCTTCCCTTATCAAATCTCAGTTCGGCTCTTATTTCATTAAATGACGGCGGAACGGCTTTCACAATTTTCGTTTATATGTTTACCTGACATTCCAGCGTATGAAAGGCTCGATGCACCAAACTCCGCATAAATGTAATAGATTGTCAACAGCGCATCATATTACGACGCTGAAGATGATGATCCATCTTGTGATTGCATGAATGCATATGTTGATGAAATGCAACGAAAAATTATACCCGTTTTGATTACTAATAATTCTCATGAACAGTTTACAAAACAAATTTTAACAATCACTACATTTTCTTCCAAACTTTCAGATACAGATGTAACTTAACCTACGTAACTCAATCTTATAAATCTGCTTTGCAAATACCATTGACTTGAGTATGCTTGATTTGTGAATCGGCATTGGGGTGGCCTGAGTCAAGGCACCTCAAACCTTGCAAGCAAGTTAAAATCGCTGCAAATACAATGTAAACAGCATATGAGCAAGTGACTTATGTCTTAGGTTTGAGGTAAATCTAAAACCTGATGCGGAAGGCCCTGGGTGTTTGCTACCAACAGGTGACATGACAAATCATGCATGTAAACGCACAGGGTAGTGACTTAATTGGTGTAAGCGAACCTTGCCATTTGCAGTTAAACATAATGATCATAATTGAGTACAGCCGGTAATGTCAGTTTTCATCACATGTTTTAGAAAAATAAAGAAAAATTGGTAACGACTGACTGCATAGCCTATCCTAATACATGTGCCCATGTATAAGAAAGCTGATATGCAAATTTGCCCTCCTTGAACGAATGGTCTGGGGGCGGCCAGGCGCATGCGCATTTATAGCAGTAACTGCATGAATGAGGACAAAACATAGGCATATTGACTTTTATATATGCATTGCGCACACTGCCCAACTTATTTGCTAAAATGCTGGTAAATAATGTTATGAAGAGCATGCATTCTCACAAAATGCACACGCATTTTACATCAACAGCTCAGTATGGGCATGCAGTTAACGTGGTATACTCGATTTCACAATAATAAACTATTTATTGCCTTACAAAGAAAAAATGTCAGTGATGGTTGAGATCCACTCAACTCTAATAAACAGTCAATTAAAAAAAACCGACTTGGCTCCATTGTAACAACTACATGTAACTTGTGACATCAAAATCTTCTAAATTTCTAACAAGTCATACGGTCAAAGTTAAAGCTGGGGTGTTTAATCGTTATAGTTAATCGATACCCAGACAATGGGAACGAACGGGGAAAGGTGCAACCGATCATGAGTTCTTTTCAAATGCCAATCCGACGCATGCTATAATCAATGCGTTTTAATTTTCTCAACTTTAAACTAGATTAGACGTCGTTTTTCTCCATCAGCCCTATGGCAATTACGCTTCTTCAGACCAATGGCGCTCCATGGCGCAGACGTATACTATATACACGGCCCATCGATAATGCATTTTTCTTCTTTTTTTCCCGTCTGCGTTTACGCCATTAAAAAGCCTTAATTAAAATCTTGCTTTGCGTAAAATGTGATCTGTACGCTTGAACGAGCGTTTTTGCTAAAGCAATCGGCGGCGCTTTATCGCTCAGAAATAACGTCAATCAGAGTTTGCATGAGTTACATCTTCGACATTATGCTAGAGGCGCTCGTAAAACCCTATTTACCTTGATTAAATATATATTCGGCGCAGATAATCATTTGATTTCCCTGCAAATGATTTTTCTCTCATACTCGGCTATAGGCAGTGCTGGATGCAGGCCAACACATTGAGATGCATAGGTCTTCGTAGGGAAACATCTTCTGATTCTTTGGAAATTTTCTCGAAATGGGTTATATTTAATTTGTCAGTTTTGTGGAAGGTGATATCTCTTGAAAGGTATTTTTAATTTGTGGCAAATCTGCGACGGGGAGATTGACTTTGTTTCTAAATAAGTCGATATGGTTGTAAGGAAAACTGAAATCTGTTTAATTCAGTACACTGTATATTGGTTAAAAAATCGTTCCTTTCTTGATGGAAAAGAGAAGTATGGCAACCGGCTGCATACATGTATACACTGTACATGGCCACATGTAAAGTGTTAGTTGGCTATTACATAAGTCATGTATTCCATAAAAAGTGATCATATGGCCATTGGTCCATTTGCTGCCAATTTCTGGTCAAACGCACGTACATGTATAACATGCAAATCGTCTTCTATCGATTTTAATCATCGTCGTCAAATAACTGCTTTCGTGACATGTCAACACGTTTGCTGTGAGAAATTGTCACGTGTTCTTATAATCGTGTCTATGTAGGTAAGAGATGTTGAAAATGGTCCGAAACTTCAAGTCAAATCGATTGAGCTGAGGGTACTTCCAACAACTATACAAAAGCCAGTTAAGAACATCTAATAGCTATAAAAAATAGCTCGTGTTTTACAGCTCCACCAAGCTACTCACAGTGAAATTACATGTGCATTAAAACGGTGGCTTCACTTCTCAGCATGGTGATGCATTGCGGGTGAATGCCAGTATAACAAGATAAATGATGCCAGGGCAGATTCACCTGTTTCGATGTCATTTGCCATAAGCTTGTGACTTTCATTTCCGTTCGCCTAATTTTCGTCCATACGGCTACTTTTTCTTTATCGCTTCAAATCCGTTATGTGCTCGTTCTCGTTTTGGCATTCCTCTATGTTCGCCTAAAACAAACGTCGTAAATTTATAAAACTTTTATTAGGCTTAAATCCCTGGAGATGGCAAATCTCTTACAAATAATGACAAGGATTTACGGGCGGCGCTTAAGATCCAGTGTAATCTGGGCGCGTAGGCCTAATATTTCGGAGATTACGTGTGCTCACTTGTCAGATTTAAAGTACACCAAACACGGAGTAATCATCAGGTTTACTCTGCTCGTTAATATTTAATGGGAACTAACGCCGTTTATCCGAGGGAAAAAGGAAAATGCAATCATCGAGATTCCCTTTTGCCATGCACACACTGCAATGGACGACATCCCAGCAGAATTATGAGACTGCTGGCTGAAGCACTGTTGCTCATGAGCAGTTTTCGAGCATCAGTATGCTTTATTTCGCAATTTCACATTTTCACGAGATTTCTAATGCATTGGAAGATTTCTGAAATAAATATTATTGCATGTGTTGGGTTATACTGCAAGTATACGTGTATGCATGTACTAATATTTCAATTTTTTTAGGCAATTTAATGATCATACAATATACAATATAGTTACTTTTCAAATCATACCTTTCACTGTTACAATGGTACATGACTACCAAACTGGTAAACATTTAACCTGGAAATCACAGGAAATCTCATATTCAATTTATCAACGTTTAATTGATAATAATAACAATTAAATCTACAAAGCAGCAGTATTGATGATCTAGCTATTTTAAAATAAGTTGCCTTCGATATTGATAGTTTTGACTAAGATTTAAAATATACTTACAATTTTCGCTAGTTCTTCAACAATTTCGCATATGGCTTTTTATTTTTAATATTAAATATTTTTCAGAATTTTGGCTAAAAATATATCATTTGTGATAGTCACTTCTAAACATTTGACCTACGGCGTGTCAAATATACGTCATTCACATGAATTGATTATACTGAATTATTAATATTGCAAACTGTATTTGTGTAGAATTAGACAGGACATCGTTGTTCTAAAAATGACTTATGACAAATTATAGGAATCGATCGATCACCATTTAACAGTTCATTAACATATTTTTAAGCATGCAAAATTTGGGATATATATGCTCCAGGAAAACTGAAGGATTTTGTGTTTCAGCCATTAGTAATCGACGTTATTGTTATCTCAAGCGAGCCATAATCTTTCAGTTGTCTCGTTTTTACAGTATTCCTATTTTGGACTTTTCACTAGTGACGTAATTTATTTATTACCACTGGCGAAATAGATGACAGACATTGTTTTTGAGGCTTTTCAACTTTTTTATCACTAATTTGTTTAAGGTTTAGCTGTGGCCTGCCTCTAAATGGGGCAAATCTCGCCTTAGTGCGGTATGCTTAAGGTGCGGTTGGCTGCCAAAAATTATTGCTCCTCAAGTAAACGCGACATTTATAACGTTATTTTACAGCCAAATTGCTTAAGCCTGTTGACGTAGTCCTACTGCGGAAATTGGGTAATAGCGTGATTTTATTCTTTATTTATTCATTGTTGAAAATCTGGGAAAACTAACGCAAGGCCCTTATTTACAGTTGTTCTCAAATGGCTTGCTTTCGCTCCTTACTGATAATAAAAATAGCTGAAGGTCAAAAACATGTAACATTTTACAGGAAATCAAACACGTTTGAGATACAGCTGTATGGTAATTCTGCAAAATATACACGCATGTATACAGTACAAACAGGTAATAAACCCATGTACATGTGGGCACGTTCCAAATAGACGTGCTTTAATCCTGTACGTTATAATTTAATCATTATGTGCAAAGTCCCCAAAAACGTCCAAATAATATTTACTGTACAGGTATAAGAAAAATAGAATGTTTCATAAATGTTATTGTTTCCTATATAGTATATCTATCATACATTATACATGTATACTTTCCTTTAGTTATATTCCTATATATTTACATTCATCTACTTGTACATGCGTGTTACAGAAGACTGTTACAGAAACTGAAACAGACTATTTGGTAAACAAAGTGGTTATGCTCGTCGCATGTCTGGTAGACAAATGGCATCACTGGTCTATGATAGCTGTGAATCTGGCGAACATTAACACTCTCTGATTGTCAAATAACAGATGGTCCAGTTGTAGGGTGTCTGCCTTCAAATCCATATAACCTAGGATCGATTCCCATCAAAGTAAGCTGTAAGCCAGCATTTTAAGTATTTATTTTTGAAAACCAACAGAGCCCATTGTGCAGAAAGTTACCATGAGGATTTCTGCAGAAAACCACCATAAAAGATCTTGCAGAAAAAGTCACACTAATGCTGATAGCCTATTTCTGCATGATATCAGTGGAATACATTCTGCAGAATTCTGCAGTACAATTTTTGTATGGGCAGGTTTAAGGTTCAATTTTAAAAACATGACACCTGCACACATCAATTGGGGGTATTTCACTACCTGAAAACTATACCCAAAACACACGATCTCCCGAAGACCGTCAGTTTATGGGAAATTGCAATTTGGCTTGTTGCATGAAAGCAGTTAACTTGAGCAAAAACATTTCCAAATGGGTCATATGGCGTTATTAATAACACCGGTGACATTTCTTGACGAAATATGACAACAACAATGGGCATCCCCTAGAGCAAACAGAGCTAGGCCCAATGAAAAATGCAACATTATTGTGTTTACTGCGTTCGTGATGTCACATTCCCGTCGCCCGGTTATGTATGGTGTGACGTTTGTACTTAGTTATATGTGACGAATAAGTCATGCGTGTCTCATGTGTCGTTGCCGCTTATCCCTATGGGCGTAGCGCGTTTTCCCCGTTGCCATTGTGCGGCAGACAAGTAAATCCCCCTTGTCGGAGTGTATTGAGTGTAAATCCCCCCTCGTGATCATTGATTAGTTATGCGGTTATTGATTCTTGGGCCCCATTATTGTGTAAGACTCCTTCTGGGGGAGATAAGTCAATGAAACGTACATAGCCAGAGCGCTCTTGCTGCTTCCACATCGGATAAATACCTTATTGGGTTTACATATGTACCATTTATCTGCTCTCGTCATCCCCTCAGCTGTTGATTGAATAATCAAACAACGTTCTTGGCGATTTAAAAAGGGGGAAGTAAGTGCTGGGGAATAAACACTGGACTCGAAATTGAAACGGACCGCGGTTTTCATTGATTGCGGCTAAAAATAATTACCTGAACAAATATTTGATCTGATTAAAAATAATTTATTGGCTGATAAACAGGCCCGCTGGACGAAAGGGGGCGCCACTCTTGATGGCTTTTGAACTATTTGCGATAACAGAGACTATGCTTACCAAAATTAATAAAAATGCCCAAATTATAGTCAAAGGATGCATTTACTGTATCGCAATTGCAATTTTTGGGCTGGCAATGATTGCCTGGCGGATGGGCAGCATGGACGTGCAGCTAACTCAATTACTTTTCAGGTTAAATTAAAATTAGGTTAGCTTAGTTTAAACACAAAAGTAGTTATTAAAATCAAAATTTAGAGGATACATTCTAGGACTTGGACTAGGATTTTAGACAATTATTGATTCTATTTTTGTTAACAAGTAATATTATTTGATTTTGGTACATTG
Source organism: Cylindroiulus punctatus (assembly GCA_034695085.1). Lineage (NCBI taxonomy): Eukaryota > Metazoa > Arthropoda > Diplopoda > Julida > Julidae > Cylindroiulus > Cylindroiulus punctatus. Next base: position 28,179 of record JAQFYZ010000258.1, on the reverse strand, counting down.
TAATATGCAATGCTGCATGTACAGTATACTGTCTTATGCATATCGCAATTTGATTAATTTTATTTACGAAATATATTCGTTTATTGATCGACGTTGTGATGCAAAATTATTGGCTTCACTTTTTCATTATACATGTAGTAACCTGTCACGTAGCTTTCTTATCGTGGAATTTTTGCTTTGGTACTGTTGATGAGTGGTAACGAAATTCCAAATAGTTACTCGGATTCGATTAAAGTGCTCACGTTGAGTTTAGAGTATATACGGCATATTATTGAATAGTAATTATTATGATTGAAAATTGTTGATACAAGTCATACATGTACTTATATCTCGCTTTTTCTGGATTTTTCAGCTTCTAGTGGGCCACCTACAAGCGCTCCATCTCTTCCGCCCCCATCCTTATCCCTGCTGACCGGAAACCACTTGGGCCTCCCCTACTGCAGCAGCTTGTGGTGCCACCCGTTCTTCAAGAATCCGGCGGAACCGGCCTGTTCACTTCCTCTTTGGCCCTTGGTGCCCAGGTACTCACCGTTTCTGGGCTGTTTCGATGGACGCTTCTACCCAGCCGCTTCGGCGGCTACGTCAGCTGGAGGTAAGTCATCTAAATTATTTATAAGCTAATATCGTCTCATGCATACATCGTAAGCTCCAAACGTTTTCCATTCAAATCAATTTGATACTCTCAAAGTCTGCACCTGAGGTGCCATGTGGTTGGGGGAGGGGATAGTTTTACCCAAGTACCAAAGGTGGTGCAGAATACAACAAAAAGAAACAAAAAATGATAGCAAAATGTATTATATGGAATATGCAGAAAAATGACATCAGGAAAATGGATGGTAGGTAAAACACATGACATGAAATGACAAAATGGAATGACATGTCATACAAGTACAAAATGTTACAGCAAATTTATATCAAAAACGAAGGATAAGAAACACAAGCATGAAGTGCAGACTATATGCAGTAAGTAAATAAGCAAAATACATCAGTATATACCACGATAAAAAAGATGTTATGTTGGGTGGACATATCGTTTTGTCAGCGGCGGCGTAACTACGAATCTGTTCTGGGGTGATCTGAATATATAGTCTATATTTTATAACATTGAACCTACTGAATTCGGACGAATGAAACTTGCAACACACAACTCATGCAATTACTTGTAGTTTCGTCCATTGAAATCTGATGGTGAATTTGTTGTTCAAGCTGATATTTTTGGTTTGCTCCAACACCCAGATCCCCCCATAGTTACGCCTATGCGTTTAGTGAAAAACGGACAAACTTGAAAAAGGTGAAAATTTGATGCAAAAACGACTCGGTGCACCATGCACTTCAGGAAGTGATCCTCTCTCCAACAAATGATCTTGCAAGCAGGTGACTCTTTTGCTCAGCAACTGTCGCTGTTTGGCGCACTTCCATGTCTCATTTTTTGCCTGCAATTGCTGCGAGTACGTGGTGGGGGGAGGGGTAGGGCACACAGTTGCGATCCCCGAAATCCGTTTTGTGTCGCAAATCCGCGGCGGAATTGGCACCCCGCGCCTGCCGATGCATGCAAAACGACTTAGAAGATTTGGTTGGATTTTCTGCAAGACAGGTTTTCCGGCGTCGACGTTTGTCAGTGATTTATGCGGGGATTTCGGCGCGTAAAACAAGTTATTGATTCCGCGGCAAAACAGATTTGCAACACGTGGGTCGGTCACCTCCGCCGGGGGGCGCCACCGGCATCCTGTCAGGCTCGTCAGCCGCAAATGAGCTTTAAGTCCCGCTTAAGCCGATCTCGTAATTAATTAACCGTTAGCGAGTGCGAATGGATCGAGATTGCATAAGCGATCTGGAATCCAGAACTGGCCAAGGACGGTGGCCACGCCCCCCGCGATCAATGAAGTCCTCTGGTAATCGAATAGGGGCCGGGCGACAGTAGGTGGCGCTAATCCCAAGAGGGAGGCGGCACCCTCGTCCCATTGCCAGGCTGGGGGTGGGAGCGCCGTAGCGGCAACTGCATCGATTATCAATTATGCTCTCGCTGATGGAGCGCCGCAGGTCGGGAGGCCCCATGGAAACTAAAGGTCAAATGTCCCTGTTATTCATTCGCGATAGATGCCCCAGGTTGGACCCGGGTGCTATTGGAGAGCAAAATTCATGCAAGTACGCAAGTGTTACAGCAAAATTTAAGAACAAGGAAAGTAAAGTGAAATATGCACAATGTGAAATTGCAGAAACAAAATAGATAAGTTGACATAAGAATGACAAGCCATCCAAGTACAGAAATGTTAAGGAAAACTAATGGCAAAATAAAGTATAGAATATTCAGGAAAATACCAGTAATGCAGCAAACTGCATTTGCAAATTATGTCTGAGTTGGCTAAAACCAGTTACAATTTATGTTCCTCATACATGAGGAAAGTATGAAGTTAAAATGCAGGTATACCTGTTATTACATAACGAGGCGGGCTTATAACTGAGTTTATCCAATATAACTTATTGAAACAAGTTTGATAATAAAAAAAAAACCAAAAAAAAACAGATCAGTGCGAGTCTGTTTGGATTTTTGTTATTTTCCAGATCAATGGCATTTGAAATGATTTAGAAAGTAAGGTACTTGTCCATTAACGGAACTACCTGTTATGTTAGGGTAGGTTAGGTTAGGTTAGGTTAGGTTAGGTTAGGTTTTTTGAGCGTTTATACCTACCCTAACCTTACCTAACATAACCTAACCTAACCTAACCAAACCAAACCAAACCTAACCTAACCTAACCTAACCTACCCTAACATAATATGTAGTTACGTTAATGGACAAGTACCGAAAGTAAATATAATATAATATGCAGGGTATACTCTGCAAGGTGGGCGCTTTCTGTAGTTACATGCAAAATATATCGACGACGATCGAAGACTTAATTTCAAAACGGGTCTTAAGTGTCACAAAAATACAACATGATGAAGCACGCCTAACTGAGTGCACCTCAGCAAAGCTTCTTCTTCCATACACAATGCACGTTACATTATGTATTAGGCATTATGGCCTATTTGTATGTTAAACAATTTGTTGATTATATGCATGTAACATATTGGTCCGTTTGAATTGTAAAGTCTTCAATTTCACTGTAAAGGAATTGGTGATAGTTGATGGTGCAGACTTAGTGTAGGGATACCGAAGTTGACCCTTCCAAGATGGCCGCCCAGTCAATATCCCTACCTGCATGCCGTAACCGCATTACGGTGTAATCGTGCTGAAAACCTCAAAAAACTTCGTTTTCCCCCCCATAAACCCCCTCCTTTCCCGACTGGTTAATTATTCAAGGCGCACCAGCATCGGCGGTTTTGCCAAAACGAGCAATCATAAATGGATGGGCCTAAATTAGATAAAACTACATTGATTTTGCCCGTAATGTCCCATGTGGGATGCCAGCCTGGGCTTAAAACAAATGAACTGAAAAATAGATGGGGCCGGGAGGGGGGTAATGGCGGCCGTGCATAATGCGCATTAAGGAATCTCGGATGGCAAGTGATGCTGGAAGCATGGACTTTCAATGATTTTTCGAAATGTTCGTATTAAAAAGGTGGCTTGAGGGAGGGGGATGAATGTGAAATTTTAGAGGAAAGGCTCGGGGGTAGCCATCCACGTTGCGAAACCCGATCTTCGATGCGTTTTTTTCTTTTTTAATTCACAATTTGACTTTCATCCGCCTAGCTCGCCGCATAAATTATGCATTGCCCCTGCATTTCGATAATCAGATTTTTTGCCAATAAACGTATATGCGTGGAGTACATGGACATGCTTTCGAATACAGGGTGTCTTTAGCCATGGCTGCCGGAATTAGAAACTCCCCCACTGTTTATCCAACTTGAGCCCGTCTACATGCTTGAGCTTTGTATGAATCATGCTACTGTACTAATTAAGTTAAATGCTATTTTATTTCTTTTTCTATTGATTGGGGTGAAATTTTGATACTATCATCGCTCGTTAAGGCATTTAATCCTCCGGTTATAATGGCAAACTTTTCACGCCAACAGATGCGTCTTAAGAAATCGCCAAATTTTCACCTCAAAAAGGAAGTCGGTTGACCTTTCTCGTCAAATTTAATGCTACAGGAATTCTGTAACGTTTCCCAAATTCTGGATGCAATCCGGGAGTGATTTTCACCTAACGGCTCGTTAGCTTGCAGTGATTGCCCCTCTCAGGGGTAGCCGAATGTGTTAATTTAGCTTCTTTATACATGTACTAGGGGCATGCACAGACACTAACAAGCAAAAAAGTATCAATTTCGACAGGTACCATTCACGTATACATGTACTGACATGTAATACGTGTTGTAAGACATGTTTTCATATTTTTTTGCACATTCTAAGCAGGGTATCAAGTCAAGTATATTATGCCTTATTATACATTAAATTCCACAAATACACTGTATGCCAAAAAATACAACATTTCAACTACTTGTCTAGTATACAATTACATGCATAATAGTTACATGTATAATAGCTGTTTTAATTTACTTTTTATTTTTTCGTTTTTATGTGTTTTTAGTGCAACCTAAACTACTAAACTTGCCCAATATACATATATACATATATATCTGTATTTTGCCTGCCCTAACTGCATACATCCATCGATATGTGTTTGGCTGATTATCTTCTAACATGATGGAGCAGCGCCAAATTTAAATCGTCTAGTTCTTTGTGCCCCACAATGTATAAACCACATGCGTACCTTTTCCAGCACGTTTCATCGAGATGTACGTATACTGTAGCAAAATAATACGGTGTGCAAACCTCGCATTTTCACCTTCGACAAAACCTGCAAACTCTAATATTGAAAACAGCAATTGATAACTAACATGCTCCATCCTGGCGGGTATTGTGAAGTCGGTGCTCATTGATTTTCAACGAATTTTTGTCCGAGGGGCGAATCGGGCTTTATTTCGCACCGAATGCACCCTAAAATTGCTGCACGAGGACCCGGATTCGAACCCGATTTATGCTAACTTATGCAGATACACTCGCCGCCAGCCGACCTGTGTCAGATTTGTAAACGAGCGCCCCCCAAACACCTCACCGTAAAATCAACTTTGCTGTTGGCAGAAATCTCAACCCCGTGCCGCTATTCCAAAGACGGGTTTTTTCGCGAAACGAGCTTCGGCTGAACGAAAGGGGAAATCAAAATAGTTATTCGAGGCAAAAGTCGTGAAAAGCGGCCAAATTGGGATTCGATTGAACGGCGGCCATGGCTTCTGCAGGCCCTATTTTATGCATTTTTTATCGACACTTGGCAAGTCGGACTCCATCGCTTTAAGTGCAGCCCTGATGGAAACGCGTAACGGGGTTCCTGGCCCCGGAAATGGCCCCTGGAGGAGCCATCCCTGGAACTGATCAGCGCATTTGCGTGTTTGCTCCATTTGGGCATGGATTCGCGAGGGTCACTGCTGCTGCCTCTGTGCTGGGTTTCGCGACTCGACTAGGGGTGGGGTGCCTGCATGGAAAACAGTGGTTGGGAACACTGATTGCTGACTGGTAATATCTGCTTCATACGTAACCAGTTTGCGACTACGGTGGTTGCGAACTGCCTGCAACGCTGATGGCAAATTATTGGTTATCACTGCAATCCTATGTGCAATCAAAGTGAAGCTTGCAGGGTGTCAGAAAGGGCACTAACCAGTGACACGCAGAATAGCAGTGCTTTACCAATGCATCAGCAGTTTTCAAGTTTGCAACATTTTCTGATGTTATACGACACCTATCCTATAGTAGAACCAAAAAGTGATGAAACTGAAAGACAGCCAATCAAATTAGTGCTTCCATGTTCTTCAGTCGGTGAAAATTCGTGCAGTGGCACGTGATTGTACGCAACTAGGCTAGGACGCTATTGGTCGGCACATTTGACCCAGTTCCATCACTTCTTGGTTTTACTATAGCTGTCACAAATAATATTTTATGGTGTTCTTTATTTTTCTGTTCGCTGTATGGGTGGCACTACATGGATGTGGGATACAAGCCATATTTCTCACCCTTTGGAATATGATCGTTCCATCGTTGCTGATTATGGTGTTTAGGACATTGCACGTTTATATACACGTATCTCACAATTGAGTAGCAATTTACTGGTTCCTGCAAATTCCAACAAAGTCCTATGTGATTGGTAGGACGCAATAAATTGGAATGGCGGCACATGTTCAAAAACACTAACCAGGAATGCTTGAACATCATACATATGTACTGTGTAGACCTGTTCCTACGTGATGAAACACTGTAGGGAGGGGATGCTGTATCACAGACCCCACGCAGTGTCGTGCGTTCGACTGTATTGTGGATATATGGAGAAAAAAGATGTTCCAAAAATGCGCCTCCCAACGCTAAAAAGTGACACGTGGTGCCTGCCCCTCCCTGCGTCATTGCCAATGTCACTAGAAACGCATTGTCGCCATGATGGACAACCCCAGGGTATGCCAGGCGCCAAACGCAACTCGGTGGGCAGGCTGCAGAAAGTGTGAAGTGAATCCGAGCCCAGTTTTCACCTAGATTCATCCAGGGGGTGGGGGTGACGGGCTCGATGATGATGATGAACGGGCAGGCCTCTTTGTTGGGCCGCATGCATCCCATGGGCCGGTCACGGGGTGCGGCCGCGCGCTGGCAGCCTCAAATGCCCAGAAGGGGAATTCCCCCGGGGACGCCGGAAGCGCACCTGTGGCTGGGAAATGAGATATGCGCGGCGCCGCCCTACGTGTTAATTGCGCTGCGTTGCGCCGGGGTCGGTCGGCCGCCATCTTGGACCGTCAGACCCCCACGTGTCACGAGCCTGTCAGCTGCTGGCTTTCCAGCGCCAACACCCTGCGCCACCGACCCCACGCCCGGCCTCCCCGGGGACCCCGGACGCGCCTCATTTGCATAGATCATGCGTGGCTAACGGGGGATTAAAATGCGATCGCCGAGGGATGCTCCCTGAATGACGCGGTGCTACCTGCTTTTGGGGAATTAATTTGCATCAAAAATTGGGGATGGTCCGTGGCCGCTGGTGAATGTCGTGGCAATACTGCAAATTGGTTCAGTGCTTACAGATGGTTTATTGAATGTGGCGCTGCTGAGTAGGGCATTAATGGATTGGCCATGTTTTGAACAATGGCTGAAACTGCCAACAGAAATTTACATTTATTCGAGCAGCTCTTGCGCCAAGTTCAGGTTTATTTTGTAAATATAAATCCTCCGTTTATGAGGATCAACACATTTTAATTTGTCTGGATGTGGCTCGTAAAACGCATTAATGTGCTATGCGAAATAAGCAGAACCATTGGCTATACTACAGATCCGATCCTGCTCCGCCATAGACGCTATGCGAAAGAGGGCTTCTCCTAACGGCTCGTAGGCTGACAGTGATTGCCTGGCGGCTGGGCAGCAAAATGAAGAAAAACCTAAAAACCTGGCTATGCTTCCTAACAAAACAGCAATGACGTTGGGAGTTAATTGCGGTCTATCTCATTTTGCTAAAACCAGAAGCAAATGATGCTCCTCGTATATTTGCGATGGCACCGATCTTGGGGTTGGGATAGCTTCGCCACACCTGGTTTTCGATTTACCATAGGAACAGTGGACAGGGTTTAGTCACGTGCTCATCTCATGTTTAGTCTGTTTAAAATGCTTACATGCATTCCATTTGCTCTAACTTGATTCAAGCTGCCTCAAATCAAACAACTCCCTGCATATACTTAATTCAAGGCGACTCGGGTTGAGTCTATAGTCACGAATGGTTACGTGCATGGCTTACTTGGGTTAACGTACGTGAATGTCTGCATATAAACGTAGAGCTGGACAAGTAGGGTTGAAATGCAAAGTTTGAACACATTTGGTGCAGGGTCTAATCTGTAGTACATGTGTATATCCCGACCATTTTCTGTTGTCTGTTATGTTCTTGCGGAGCAACATGAGGCTACTTACATCCAGTTCAAAATTCGAATGATGAAAACTTTTCAAATTTATGTTGCATTATCGTTGGATCCGTCATGCTGACCCCAGCCGGGCCATTCACATTTAATCTGCCTAATGAATTTGGGCCAGGTGGATTGATTCGCACCAGGTTAATTAGTCTGAGTGGCCCAATCTGGAGGCCGCAACAACGGGGCAAATCTCGAAATTCAAGGGGGAATAGCCCGACTCTGACACGGGTTTTTACTTAACAATATTGGGCGCATTTTTTGCAATGGTACTTTACCATAAACGAGCCCGATGTCCGTCGTAAAAATCTAGGCTGGCCCGCCGTATGCAGAACTGAATCCGCCGATGGCTGCGGAGGATCCATTTTCATTTGGAGGGCCCTTAATGGCATCTTGTAGCGCGTAATTGGCGGAATATTCATGAAGGCTCTTGTGGGACACGTGATGGATGACCAGCGGTTGAAAAGGTGAGCACGCGAACCCCCGTCCGCGGGGGTGGACCGAGGGGCCAGGGCTTTTACGACGTCCGAAGGCCCCCCAAGGCCCATCATGGCGTGCGGGCACGGAATTCGCCTTGGTGCAACGCGATAAAAAAACGTGGTTTGCATGGATTGCTATCGGCCAAACCCATTTGGTTTAGAGCTTTTTCCTGCAGGGGTTAATTCGGGGTGAGGCATTAGACCAGACGGCCATTGATAGTCCTAATTCCCCCGGTTGCCTCTAATTGATTTTCGGAGCAGTGATTAGTTTGGACACGGAAGCCTTTTGATGGCTACTGCATCTCAGCAGCCCTGATTCTGGAACGGCTTTTGGAATGATGTCCACACTTTGATCCGCTCGTGGAAATCATGTAGTTCTTGTGATCTACAATCTTGATGTAAGTTATGGAAGTCGTGAAATGAAATTCAGCCCATGGAAGTCATGGCATAACGTCACTAATGGCAATTTTGCCATTAGTTCGTGTCATTTTTTGCCTTTGATTCACTGGATTGTCAGATTTTTCTTAGCCTTTCCAAATTTTGACTGTTACCCACCAATTTCATGTTTTTTGATGCCAGCTAGCTAGATCAGGTGAAGTTGCCTTTTGAAATTGATCGTCAGGCAATAGCATAAAGTTGGTTATGGTACATGTAATATGCCAACATATGTTAAAACCCATAACTGATGTCATCGACTTGAGAGGGTGTGGGTGTTTCACCCAAATGGAGTCTACATGTAGTATGTAGTATAAAAATTTGGGTTAAAATTCATCGTTTATGATCCATTGTTTACAAAAGTTGGTTATTACTGTGCTTTTGTTTAACTTAAATCTGTCATTCCTGATAAGTTGCAAATCTTAGGTCGAACTTTCACTGACCAATGATCGTGTCATCACTTGGAGGTTGAACATTATGACTATAGTTGCTAACACATAAAAATGTTGTCTGGAAATGACGATATTTTGTTGATAAATCTCGAATTCCCCCTTGGCTATGAAAACTTGTTAAAGTCATGGATAACTCACCTAAATTAGCAGTAAATTTCTGATAGAAAATTGCTCTCAAAGTTGGTTGTATAGTTTGGAATGTGTGTTACCATGGTCATTCTAAACCATAATCACACCAGTGACAATGTTTTTGAAATTCACTGCCAGGGGTTAAAAACACGGATGCTAATGGAAGATTACCTCGTGTGGCATTATGGTTTATCTGAGAGAAAACTACGAGATGCCATTTTTTCGGCGTGCATGCGCATTGCGAGCAAAGGCAATTTTGGGGCGATGAATGAAGCTAGGCTATAATGACAATGCCAGGAGGATCTGGTGTCTGTTTCGGTGGCAGTGCTACCATGCAGACTGTGTTGCCCCAGCGTGCTGTTTTCCGTTCGCGGAACAATGATGCAAAACTCGCGTCCATCCCATGTAAAACTCGGAACTGAAATTGTCCAGATGCAATGAAAATCGAGTTAAGCAAAGTGCTGCTGCCTTCATTTTCGCTGCCGAGTTAGTAGCCGGGCACGGGTGGGGGAAAAGAGAGGGGTAATTTAGTGGTTCGGGGGAATATGGCGGCGATAATGGCCCTCGCAAACAGAATTATAGGGGGGAATTATTCAGCCATATGGGCGACTGGGATGCTGCCCACCCTCTGTCCATCTAAATCATGGACCCAATCGGCCCAAAACTGCCTGCTTCGGGCATTTGCGCAGCGAGCGTAACGGCGCTGGGGCATGTGGCTATCGTCCAGCTTCCAGATAGGGACAAAGTTAGGCCATCAATTAATTGAAAATGAGCATGTGCAGTTGCTCTTGTGATGGAATGTGGTGCATTGGTCAAATTTTCAAATTTCTAAAGCTGGATTGCGATGTGGCCCTGTACCAGAGGTTGGTAATCTCGAACTAATTTGCTATTGGTTAATTAAGATCGAAATCCGAATCCCAGGTTCATTCTGCAGTGGAAACGCTGCGCTGATTTTTAAACTCGTTAGTTTGGGAACTTCGATCTAAATGACGTCAGACAGTGTTAACGCTCAAATTTTCCTACGACATTGTTACAATGATGTCCCTACGACATCCGTATAGTGTAGTTCCCTTCTCGTAGGTGTGTGTTCTGGATCTGTGTATCACCAAGGAATCGTGTTGGGTAATTATTACATGTTAAAACATCAAGTACACATACAGTGGTGGTCTCACAGATGAAATATTACATAAGTGGACGCAAACCCTAGATATTTGCAAAATCCCGCCATGCACTGTGGTTATTTTTGTAATATATCGTATTTTGAATTTGCCGCTAAATAGTAGGCAAACGTTGGGTCATCTCATTTTGGGGCGCATTTTGAGCCCAAACATGGCGTCCAAAATTGCGATTGCCGCAACCTCTGGTAATCTAGGGCCTCTACTCGAAGCAGACTGTGCTTTAACATGTCAATTTCCATAGGGATGCGCACAATATAAAACATTATTGAGGAATGTTTGGGTTTACAAGCGAAAGACCCACCCTGTGTAATTGTCCTTTTTGGACCTCAATTTTCGAAGCCATTTGGAGCGCCACGCCGGAAACCCGTCAAAATCAGGGTGTTATTAATGCGCGCCGTTGCGCTGAGTGCACTGGTCGCCCACGCCGACAATAATGTGACATTTTTTCCTATTTCCCTCAAAATTAATAATTCAGCGCATCTAATTTCCAACGAGCTGCCCGTGTTTTATTGGCGCCATACGGGACACCAGCTATGCTTGGTCCCGAAGGTATTTGCGTTAGTTGTCATGTTGTTTTGTTTTTGGAGCGCCGGTGGTTTTCCTCTTGCTTTTGATGCATTTGCCCATAGAGGGCGTCGTAGGAAAAGGCCCGTCTTAATGCTATGCACTTATGCCTGTGCCACGGTCGGGGGTTCGGAGCTCGAGCTATGACTCAAGTATCGATCTGCCTGATATGATTGGATGGAAACAGGTTTTTGGAATCTTTCTCGGTTCTCAAGTAAAAGCTTAAGATGCCCCTTGTGATTCCTCGTGGAGCTGCCCAGTATGACATCGTGCTAGTATGGTTTCAGAATAGCAAACTTTAAGGGGACAATTCTTCAACGCTTGGCACGCATGCTTTTTAAAATGATTCTTCAGCCTGAGATGCAGACCCATGAGGGGAAGTACAAGTATTGTGTAATCATTTTTGCGTGTTTCTAACTGAAATACTGCACGTTGACGTGTTACTGTTGAACAAAAGAGAAAGGGATGATAAGAATACAAAGTTGAATTGCACTTACAGGTTTGTAAAACTTGTTTATGCAGGGTAGGCGGTGTGTCACTACCTATTGTAAATAGGCTACGTTTCTATTATTAATTATTAATGAGTTTTTGTCAAGTAAACCGTTGTGTTCCAGAATGCAGGAGAATTTGTTTAAAAAGAAAAATGGCCGACCACTGTGATGAATGACCGAAATTGAGACGAAATATCCACCCAGTTGCCCACATCCCATTGCGTTCGTGGAATTTTCAGCATTCCAATTTCTAGCGTATTCTGGAACACAATAAAGTTTGCTTGGCGAAAATCCATCAACACTTAAATATAGCCAGTTTATAATAGGGAGTGACATATCTACCACCCTGGATGCCATTGTACAACACACTCCTGTTGATATCACAATGGCCACGATTTTTGTGTATACATGTAAATTCTAGTCTTATGTAACACAAAGTCGAAATTACAAAAATCCATCAATACAATTAATGCAAATATAGGCTATTTACATTATGTAGTGACATATCGCACCCCCAACTTTTGCATTTTTATCATCCCTTCCATATCTTTTGTTTAACAGTGAAATCCATCATTTGTGCTCAAACGACGGATTGGAAGTGTATTCGAGCAATGCTTGTCATCAGTATGGGGATGGTCTAAGAATGCCGACATGAACACAATATGTTCATCATTCCACCTTTATCATTGTGTAGATGATGGAATGAATGGGAGTCCTCACACCGTAAAGTTCAGTGTTGTTGAAACTCTGAAACTTTTGAATTTGTTAAAGTCCTGAGTTGGAATGAGAGGTTTGACCAGTCTTTGGGATTTTCGCGTTGAATTGGCTGGGACTTTGTACTTTGCCACACCATTTCGACCCTTCGCAAACGGATTAAAACTCCGCCAAATCTCAGCTGCAACATCAGGGGCGGAAATTCGTTACGTCTGTTTCCGTGTCCGTAACCTGATCGATTAAGGGCCTGCTGAGGCCTAATCTATTAGCGCGCATATCAACGACATGCAAATAGATTGCTCTTTAAATAAATAATGAAGTTGGCGCGTCGCCTGCATAACAAAGAGACCCGGGACCCCGGGTTTGACATCGCTCATCTTTCACGCGCCTAAGATGCCTGCAAATGCAGCGGGAATCCATCCCGCCGCCCCCGATGGATTTTCCTGTGTCTTGCCAGCCGAATGCTAATCAACTTAGCTGCAAACCCGACACGTGTTTTGCGCTTGTAAAATCTCTCCGCACGCGGACTCAGTCTCCTCATCGTAATTTATATCTCACGCTTAATTAGCCTAATGAGAATATTAACCTATCCGCCGGTAATTAATTAGCTTATCTGGCGCTGCTTAGACGACGCCACGTGGCGCAACTTGATGCAGGCACAGCAGCCTGATCTTGGTGCTGAGAACGAGGGCCATGGGCAGTGGTCAAACCGATTGAATCAATGTACCACATTTGGTTTTGATGTGATTTGCGGATTTTGTGGATTTCTGGTTCTGCTCAATTCAATTCAACTCAGTATCTTACGCAGGTACAGCCGAACCTCGTTATAACGAATTGCATGGGACCACCAAAATTTGTTCGTTATAACCGTAGTTCGTTATATCAGTAGCCAGAAAAGATGAGTTTTAAAAATTAATTGTATTTATTCTTGCATAACATTTTTTTTGTACAGCATTGTACAACTTTTCAGAGGGCACAGTGGTGATTTATTTTGAATAATCTGTTATTGAAGGTCGTTTCTTATTTCTTTTGCGACATTTGTCCTAAGTGTCCAAAAGTGTCCAAAGTCTGAATGGGAAGGAAGTCGAAATTTCATTCCGACACTTAACTACCCTGCACACCTACAAGTAAAAGTTGTTTGAAATCATATGTTTTTTGAAGATTGTGCAAATACAGCTTAAATGTGCAAAAGGGACTGTCTTGCAACGGGAATTCTGTCATCAGATCGATGACATCTTGACAGCATCTTCTGTGAGCTGATAAATGGGTTTAGCGAGTGTTTTTCAAGTGATGTTCTGTAACTTTAGTGCATGGGACCTTGAAAATCTGTTCGTTATAACCGATAATTCGTTTTATCCAATTCGTTATAACAGTTGAAATTAACATTATTTCTGTATAGGCTGTGACGGGGATTGGAAATACTGTTCGTTATAACAGTAACTCGTTATAAGCGAGTGCATTATGACGAGGTATGACTAGTATCATGCTTTTAGCTTTAGGGTTTGGAGAATTATTGGAGTGTTATTATATCGTTAACTTAGGGGATGGGGGTTAGTGTAATGATTACATGATGACGAAAGTGATGAGGATTGGGCTGGTGGTGAAATGATGCCATCATTGAATCTATCTGCACTTATGACCTCCAGTTTTGTTAACTTTCGCGGTTTTTATTTTGTGCGCTATAGTGAATATGTTCACTACCTGATGCTGTATCGAAAGACACTTGCTGAGCAGAAGTGAAATTATCAATAATAATATCGGATTGGCTCATCTTTCCCCTCTCTCGTTTCTTACACTTCACATATCCCCCAAAGCATCCTTTGTCTTTACCCTCCCCAAGAACAGTCTCCAGGAAATCAAACTGCGCCGGCCCCTCCTAAGTTGATTAGTTTGGTTCGTAGCTGCCTAATGAAAATATGACGGAAATCGGGGGTTGTGTTTACAGTAACCCAATCCCGGTGTTATCACTGTCCGGTCTGATTGGGTACCGGACGATGATGTGCAACAACAATCCCCTTCCCGGACCGTGGATCTGGATCGCAGATGGGTTAATTGGAAACGGACACTGGTCGCCTTACTCCCAGCGGGTCCGCACTCCAGAACTGCACTTAACACTGCTGGCGTTTTGATTACTGCAAGTAACCGTCTGGCGAAATGAATATTCGGAGGTTTTGGTTACCCCATCCTCTCTGTATGTCCATTAAATTAACTGGAAGGATTCTTTGTCATTTTTGATTCGATGGTGTTTCTAATGTTCGTTAATGGCCATTAAACTTGCTACATTGTAGTTCATATCGAGTGTTAAAAAACATATAATTATTTACATTTCATAATTTTATAGTAATTAAAACATATGCAAACTTGACGCCCAGTAAAGGGGGAGGACAATTCAGACGAAAATGGTTTTACATGTATAGTAGGTGCCCAAAAGTGAAAATCCATCGGAATTACTGTATGGGTCATGTTCAAATGACTTCAAATCCATTGTTGAGTTTTTTGACTTCCGAATTGTGGAACTCCCGCCTCCCTCTGGCCGTCTGTTTCTGTGTTCCGGTATCATGTCAATTTATATACAATTTGTACATGTATCCTTTTAACAAGACCAAGTAGGCTAGTGTCCGTGTAGCTGAACTCTACATTACAGTAGAAAAATTCTCTAAATTACACGTGGCATGCATACAACATTGCACCTAGTTGAACATATATTGCAGGAAATTCCTTACATTACTTGAACTATCATCAAATAGCATATACAGGAACAAAAATCGGACGTCCTTCATTGCTGATTGCCACTTCCCAATATAATCCATCATCTATAATTTTTGTGAATCCCCCTCCATCCCCGCCTAAATCCTCCGACGTAATTTCGAACACGGTCCCTCATTGCGTTCTTAACCAAAGAACGGTTTAGCGAGCAGTGTTGAAACGCTTGATTCATGGAGTAGAAAACCGCCAACACTGGCCGTCCAATTGGTCGCGAGTTTTTATGACCTGCGCGACGGTCAAGCCATGATTTTTCTTCGCCACGATGGACGAACCGAATGATAAATGGTCACTTTGAAAGCATGGTGGCGGAAATGGTCGATGAAACAGCGATGACCGTGTCGACAGCTAAGCAAGCTGGTCATTTTAAAGGCCATTAAGAGCGTTCTATTGACCCCAGGTCACCGCTGGACACGCTGCAAGAAGAGATTAACTGCGAGGGGAGAGGCAGCAACGTTCTTGAAAAACCATCATTGATCGCCTGCAAATCTTGTAAAGACGCTGGAAATTGACCAATTTCGCCGGTTCACCAGTTCCACGGTGAAATCCCACTTCTCAATAATTCATTACGCGCTGCTTAGTTCTGCTACAAACGCTAAGAAGCGTAATTGGGCCGCCAAATGGGCGAATTTGGCCAGAATTGGCCGCTGGTCACCTCGGGGGAGGCTCGAAAATGGACATCAGCGCCAGCCCCGGTTGGTGCAAAGCCGTTTTTACGCTGATTTGCCCAATGCACTCGCTATGTGATGAGTTTAGATGGACCCAAAACGAATACGAGTTTGGAAGAATCCAAAACGCATTTGGAAGTGAATATGAATTTTGCCCAGATGAAATGAAACATGAACCCATGGTATGGGATGGCGATGAATGACACGTGAACATAAAATGAAAGGGCAAATGAAACGACTATCACAGAAATGTCCAATTTGATGAAAAACTAAATCAGCAAGCTGTCTGTATAAAATATTTTTTATCATTGCATGCTTTACATGCAGGTTTTAATGAACCTCAACATATGTCAGTCGTGCATGTAAAGCTGTCCACCTTTACTCGCCGTGAGTATACTCTTTTACTGTTGTTCTGATACTTTATAGAACCAGAATGGTAGTTTGGTTCGAGGCACCTCAAAAGACAATTCAAAGGTGCTGCAAATAGCATGCACACAGGCAAATCTGAAAAGGGCACGTGACTTTCACAAATCCGTATGGGATAACTATATCTGATTTTAGCAAACTTTAGATCTGATAGACCACACTTAGGTCGCTACTTTCTTGGCAACGCAGAGTATTCTGGATGTCACCACCAGGTGACATACTTTAAGACAAGGAATGTAAGCCTACTTCTCTAGCGACTTGGTGTAAGGGAACTTACATAAGCTTTGATATGAGCATAAGTGATTCATTTGGGAAAATATATGTAGGTGATTTTCAACATTGTTACCTTATCAAGTATTTTGCTACACTGGAATATCAACAGCTCGCTAAATTGCTCTTGACCTGATTAAACAGACCTAACTCGATTCGAATCTGCAGCTCCTTGAAGAACGATATTGTCAGATTAAAGAAGGGATTGATTTCCATGTCCCCAAGCCCATAACAGTTTTACCTATTTTTACTAATTTTTCATTCTTTGATCAGGAACTGCAATTATACCATCACCTTGGTGCCCACATACATGTATCCCTCGAGGGCCTTTTCATCCATAACATTCCATCCTTAGCAGCGCAGGTTTACGAGACGGCCATTTTAAAAGATGGCTGCCGGTTTCAGTTTTGGACTGAATTGCTGTCTGATTTGGTGTCGTCGGCCTTATTTCATCCAATTTGGGGGGTGCTGGCTGCTCGGCAAGAAAAGCAGCGAAACAGTTGTTTGGAATAACAGTCTCTGCGGCAAATATAAATAAATAAAGCGAGCGAAAATCGATTTAAAATTCATCGTTAGGCGCAGGGATGAAGGTGGAGTGGAGGCGCACCGGTAAAAAACGGCAATTCCTTCGATCCTAATAAGTCAGGCCCGAAACAATATAAAACGTGAAGTAATGCCCTTCGTTTTCAATTGCTTACGCACTACTTACAGCAGCCATTTGTTACTTGATAAAGTTCGGGAGTGCATTAGGGAGGGAGCGGCATAAATACTTCCCTCGACATCGGAAAGCAATGCAATGTATAGCGAAAATGCAATTTATTATAGGCTACATACATTATATGCGGCCGCCCCCCACCCCCCTGCGGCCGTGCAGGAATGTACGGAGTCGTTTAGGCGCTTTGCAAATGGCGGCGGAGCGCCGTTGCGACGTTTCGGGGGAAAAGTTTCATTAAAATTTGCCTCTTGCCCCAGAGTTATTGTTGTTGCAGCCCGGGGATGAGGTAGGGGTATTAAATTCCGATTCGCTGGAATTAATGGCGCTGGCGCCCAACTTTGTTTTTTGGGGCTCGACGAAAGATTGTTTTTTGCCAGTAAACTTGCTAAGGTCTTGTGCGAAAATCCGTTCTTAAGGAGCCCTGAAGTAGTTTCAGCAGTGTTCGACTTTAAGAGTCATTAATTGCTGCGCATATACTAGGTCCATGAAGCTAACTTTTTGACCCCCAGATACCCCCAATTACTGTCTGTCCAAATAAAGAATGGACTGGGAAGTTCAAGCAGAATAATAGTAAGTCGCCCCACTTCGACGAACATGGCAGCCATTTTACTTTCACCAACTATGTGCTGAAAAGCCTGTGGAAGACACCTGGACGTCCTATATATTGTTTGACAAAACAATTGAGTCTTGTTGCAGCTACATACATGTGCTGTAGTTCTGGTTGCATGCTATGATATATGCCCCGCTCACTCATTCAGTGCAGTTGTTGTGTTAGGCAGAAAATTAGAAATTAGGTTGCATGCTAGCAGTGATTGCCTAAGGTTAGGGGCAGCTCACTTTGCAACTACATTTTTAGGTTAGCACAGGTTAGGCGCAAAGAACAAAAAATTCACTAAATAAAAACCTAAAAGGATACATTTTTACAGGTGTCATGCTTGCATAGACATGTAGGTTTGGAATATACAGATGTTGTGCTCATTAGGAGTGGGGACTATCATAGTACATCCGCAGTCGTTATTTCTTACTACGAAATTTCAACTTCGATTTATTCCTAGAAGGTATGAAGAATTGATTCCTGTAAGTTTTATACAGACACCAACAAATTCCATCACTGCAGGCTGCAGTATGAAGTTGCCAACATTGGCGCTGCATTCAGGCGGCCATCTTGGATGAATAACAATCATTACTCCAAAAGTGATATCCATGATTCTGGGTGGGGGCCTTGGGGCTGGGGGTCATCTCGGTGTGTAGTTGGGATTGGATTCTGGCAAGTGACGACCCACTTCTGGAATGCTCCCCAGGGGACGCGGCAGTCGTTCGTCGCCGGTTTTCATTTGATCGGAAGGTGATCGGGTATTTGTCAGGATTTTATGTCACTTTTATATTTTATTATTGCCGATTCCGGCTCTCGTTGAAAACGAAAACATTTTCATTTCGATTTCGAGCTATTTTCCGCAGGCTTTTATTTGTTTCGGCGCGAGTAATGGGACGCGGGGATGGATTTGACGGCGATGGGGTGGGCGGGCCGGAGGCCATTTGTGACCCGGATGAATAGGAAATTGCGGCGTTTAATAGAATATGGGGAGGAAGGGCCCGTGCGATGACAAGGCCGTGAATTGCGCTTTTCTACTCCTTTTTATTCCCTCCTAGCATCCTCGCCCACCTCTGCAGTGTGGGCGCGCATGATAAGTGGCGACACCGTGCGACAATTTTTTTTACCGGAAATACCTCGGGAACTTGGCCAAAGACATCCGACGTCACTGTGGAAACTGAAATGGAGTTCTGTTCGGTTCTGTTCGGCAGAATCTTGGGCCAATTCTGCTGCAGCTCCAGTACTGTTGCTGGCTGTAGTTGATGATGTTCAGTGTAATCCCTGCTGAGATCATTTAAATGATCCAAGTTCAATTCATCTTTGGTGATCGCACCATCATTGACAGAAAAAAATTCGAAATGAGCGGAATTTTAATATCAACTTGGGCACATTTTTGCGAAATTGGATGCCAAACGATTTTACGGGGTATACTTGTAGTAGATTTATTTCTCAGTCAAAATTGTATGTCATTGTACAACGTTTCGACCAATTAAGGCCATCATCAGGTGCTGATGAAGAACTTTTTAACAAAATGACATTATTTAAATATTTAGCGTGAGCCCATGATTGGGACAATGCGAAGCGATAATTACAAAAAGAAGTTTCAAAAAAAAGGTTTCAGATAGTTCCAATCATGGGCTCACGTAAAATATTTAAATAATGTCATTTTGTTAAAAATTTCTTTATCAGCACCTGAAGATGGCCTTAATTGGCCGAAACGTTGTGCAATTACGTACAATCTTGACTGAGAAATAAATCTATCACGGCCCTACGACTTTTTTGATTTTACAGGGTGTCTGTCTGTCGGTTGAAAAATCATAAGAAGCTGATTAATTCCTCGTGAAAACAAACGCTGTATGTACTGTACGCGTATTTGGGGCCTTATATGAGGAGTATGTTTAAAACTTATAACATTTCAGGGCCCAACTTCATAAAAAAATGAAGAGTGTGAGGAGTTGATGAAACAGTGATTGCTGCGAGCAGTTGATTTTCAAGTTTCCTAACCAAGTATCATTCCATGTCTCATGACATGCAAATCTAAAATTCTCACAGGTATCCCTTAGCTTCATCAACTCCTCGAGCTCCTTATTGTTATGAAATATGGACCAGGCAAGGCATTGTACGAAGCATTAGAGAACGTGTTTTGTATGCTTAGTGACATGTGACTTTTTGTCGTCACTTCCTCCGGTGCCCACCCCCCGGAGGTCGCAGGGAAATCCAGTGTCTGCCCTCGCCCCATAGTCCGCTATTCATCACTTACAACGGAGGGGTTTTTCGCAGTTTGGATGGCCCTAGACATCCAGAGGCTCCAAATTAAAAGGCGCATTCCAGAGGCGCTTTTATTGGATGCCAACCGCCGGGGTTCATCATGGCTGCGTGCTAGTCGACGCCATTAACGCATCAGAAGAAAGGATAATAATAAAGAGATTGATTAATTGGCGTGTCAAAGGTGCTGGTCGTTAGACCACGAACGATCGACGGATGACGGAATGCGACGGGGTGACGAAATGGGCCTTGCTCCAGGCCCCTCACGACACTCCCCATCCCGCAATATCTTTCGCATGACCCGATCTCCCCTTCGAAGCATCCTCCAGTGGGTTACTTGGTTTCTAATTGTTCCGAATTAGCTGATGAATGCTACATCGTAACTTTGCAAGTGCATGCAGAAGCCCCGATGTTGTCTTTTAGCTGAATACATGTATATACTACACATCAATGCAAGTAATTAAGCGACTGGGACATTCGGGACAACCACATGTGTGCGTCGACCAAAACGTTGTAAGTGCATGCAACAGCTTATCATAACGTTTTTGTCAGTTGACCTAGCAATGGCTAGCTTGTGTGAAAATGAACAGTAGGAAGATGTTTTTAATGTTCATATTGGATTTTTTTTTTTATTTTCAACCCCTTTTTCAGTTTTTCAATGTTCCATCCTTTTTCAGTTTTTCAATGTTCCATCCTTTTTCAGCTTTTCAATGTTCCGTCCTTTTTCAGTTTTTTCCAATTTTTCATCCTTTTTATTTCTATCGTTTGTCAGTTACTCAATTTTGCAACCTTTTCATTTTCTCAATTTTATACACTTTTTCAGTTTCTCAGACCTCAGTTCATCATTTCTTAATGATGGAAACTGAGGGAATATTGGGGAACAATGGGGAACAATGGACTTTGCAAGGTGTTTTTAATGAAGTGAAGACGGTTTTTATAAAACTTATTCGAAGTGCAACAGTTGTGGCACTTACAACGTTTCGAGTCATTTGTTATTGTGAACAACAGCTACCCAAAATATGGTTTTCATGACACTAATCGGCTCGAGGATGGTAGCCTCGTGAATTCTGGCTTTCTGGTACTTACAACACTATGGTTTGACACCACTCGAGGATTTGAATTCATGGATTCGAATCCTTTAAATCCCAAAACTCGAGTTTAGGAGAGATTTGTTAAAGCGAAATTGATGCTTTCTGAAAGCAGGCCATGAGTTGCGTAATCTTTATTGCCAGCCATCCAGCGAGCCCTTTTCTGTCACTCTGTCATCCACTTTTTTCAATCTAATTTTGGTCTTATTTTGAGTCATTGATGGACAATAAAATTGCTCATCATCCATCGCCGCTGCCGGGGTTATATTTTGGGGGCAGCACACCCACGTGTTGGTAATGGCATTCCTGGAAATGTTATTGGTTTTCATGGTCCTCTTTTCCAAACATAAATCAAAAGCGCCTTTTTTTTGTTCCTCTCATCCACTGATTGAAAGGCATTAAAATTCCTGGCGCTTTGTCGCATACTAATTCGGGCCGCCTCATGGCTTTCGGGATGTTATCAGAATTTTGTCAATTGGTTTTTTAATGGGCTTCGAGCACCATTTCGCCCCTTGCGCTGATCTGGATTAATTCTCGGCTCGTAGGCACCATCTTTATTGGTTGCTCGGATGTGTTGCACCTGATATGTGACCATAAAGCCGTCTGAACACGTCCTCTGCTGATGGCGACGAAAAAATCCAGAACTCGTCTTCATTTAGGAGACTAATTAAAATGGGTCGCTTTATGGGAAGATTGCTTAATCACTGGTGAAAATGAACACGTACGGAACCTAATAATGAAGATTGGGGTTCGGGGAAAAAGAGGTTGTTTGTCATTACTAAGCTGAGTTTTTTCTGATTTTTTTTTTAAGATGGCCACTGGTGAATGACCCCATGTGTGCAGCGCTGCATGCTAACATTACTGCATGTGCAGTATTTTGAAATGTTGAAAGCTTTGAAAATGTCATGGATTTAAGCTACAGTGGAAATCTGTCGAAAAAATCATTTATTGTACATGTGAATTCCAAACTTGTACTGCTGTACATTTGCTTGGATATTAACAATGCTTCCTTTGTAATTTTTTTTTAATATTCTCTAAAAGTACTCTTGGATAATCATTTACCATACACGTCGTTCTGTCATTAAAATTATTCTTGCAGCGCAGACTAAAACTTTATTAAAACTAATTAATGCAGGAATTATGAATCGAATCAGTCCGATTATCTAATTTAGTGGCGACTCATGAATATCGTCTTGTGAATATTGCTTTATTTCTGTCCATCACACAAACAGCTTTCAGCTTGTTTGAATGGATTTCGTGCACTACACATTTTAGCACGTTTTTTTTTTAAAGTTTAAAAGCGTTGGAAACGTCTTAGATTTATTGTACATGCAATACTCGGATTCAAACATTTACATGCACAGCTTTTCAAGTGTGCTTGGATGTTAACAACACTTTATTTGTAATTTTTTTTAGAAATTCTCAAAAAGCCTTTTGGAAAATCTTTGCTACTACATTCAGTATACGAGTCTTGCAATTGAAATAACTACTTTCAGTGTAACATGAATTGATTCGCGAATACCGTCCTGTGAATGTTGTTTGATATTCTTCACCAAACTTGATGTCTGTCCATCCCACATTTAGCAGTGTCTCTCGCAGCTCGTTTGGGTGCATTTGGTGCACTCACACCAGGACCATTTTTGCAGGATGCTAACCCAAGGGCCTTATTTCCATTCCCAGGTTCCAAGAGCGAGTCCCAGTCGCCGGACGGCGTCCTCTCCGCCCAAGAGAAGGCCCTGGGCAGCAGCGCCCTGGTGCCCCTGGCCACGCACTTCAGCGCCTTCACGGCGTGGGCGGACATGCGCTCGAGGCTGCACGCGGGGGCCATCATGGGTGCGGGCCCGGACCGCGGGGCCCACTTTTCGGCCTCCTCGTCGGGCCTGGGCGCCTCCAGCAGCGACCCCCAGTCGGCGGTGGGCGGCCCCAGCGGCCACCAGCACGTGCTGCACCACCACCACCACTCGGCGGCCGCCTTCCTCAGCCACTCGGCGCCCCCGGGCACCTCGGCCAACCACGGCTTCAGCCTGTTCCACCACCACCACCACCACCACAACGCCTCCCTGCACTACCCCTCGGACAAGGACCCTGGCGGCCACCACCCCCTGGGCAAGCCGCTGCTGCCCATCAGCCTGTACGCCGAGCTGGGCGACGGCCTGCCCAAGTTCGACCCGGCCCTGCTGAAGCCCCTGCCGGGCATGCACCACGGCGGGGGCGGGGACGTGTACTCGTGCGTCAAGTGCGAGAAGATCTTCAGCACCCCCCACGGGCTGGAGGTGCACGCCCGCCGCTCCCACAACGGCAAGAGGCCGTTCGCCTGCGAACTCTGCAACAAGACTTTCGGACACGAGGTCAGCCTCAGCCAGCACAGGGCCATCCACAACACGGAGAAGAGCTTCGAGTGCAAACAGTGCGGCAAGTGCTTCAAGCGGTCTTCCACCCTCTCCACCCACCTGCTCATCCACTCCGACACCAGGCCCTACCCCTGCCAGTACTGCGGCAAGAGGTTCCACCAGAAGTCCGACATGAAGAAGCACACGTACATCCATACAGGTAGGCGACCCTTTGCTCTGCCCTTTGGGTATTGCATGTCCTTGCTCAACCCTCTGATTATTGCATGCCCTTACTCTGCACTTGAATAAAAACGAAATAACTGGTTGGGGCATGAAGTCTCCAGAATCATCAGGAAGGTCAATAAGACCTGGAGAAAAGGTCTGTTGACAAGCAGTTCCCTGTATTGTGATCATGACCTTACTCTGCCAGTTGCTTATTGCAAGCCCTTATACTGCACTTGCAGAAAGAGAAACTGGTTAAGACTGCTGAGGTAGACTGAATGTTCAAGGGAAGTGAATAAGTCATGGAGACCTTCTGACCTTCAGCTACTGGTTCCCTTGAATATAGATGTAACCCGTGCAACTTCGTTTGCATGCAGTTTGGGAGATGTATCTATCCACCCCTCTGTTTAACCCTTAGCGTGGGTACTACGAATAAAACACTTTGTAGTCAAGGTTCTTGGAACCTAAGGTACATGCCAGCAAAATATCAAGGGTGTAGCCCTAACGGTTTCGGAGATGTACATGTATTTACCCACCCCTCCGTTTAACCCCTTTGTGGGGGTAATACGAAAAAGACACTTTGCTATCAAGGTTCTTGGAACCTAAGGTACATGCCAGCAAAATGTCAAGGGTGTAACCATAACGGTTTCGGGGATATAATTATCCCTCTTTTAAAACCCCTTCGAAAAAATCCTTTCTTAAATGGTGGGTTTGGCACCCAAGGAAGGAACATGCAAAATTTCAAGGTTCTAGCCCTTACGGTTTGGGCAGTGCGATGATTGTCTGTCAGACAGGTTTTCTTTATATATATATAGATATGGATATACATGTATATCGTTTTTTGGCTGTAATACAGAACAGAACAGCTCTGCTCATCCATAGCCTCTATGAGATGATGGGCTTCTCCTGACGGTTCGTAGGCTGGCAGTGATTGCCTGGCGGATTTGAAATTAAATAGTTAGATTTTTTAGTTAGGTTAGGCTGAACATGAAAATGAAACAAAATAGGTTAACTTGTGACAGCTAGGACAGGTGTCATTCTTGTATACAATACAAATAGGGTTGAAATACCTCGTATAGATGTGTTTCACGTTCACAGCAGAGACTTTTTTGCTGTATACCCTAAATTTTTACAAGACGTCCCAGTGAATACTGTATATGCATGTATTTTCTCTAGTTTATTGTGCCACACAGGGGGGAGCAATTCAGTATGAGCCATCTCGCGCCCCATAGGCGGCCCTATCAGATGAACATCCCAGAAATAACATTTTGCTGGCATTACTACGAGAAAATATCCTGCCGTCATTGGCTGGCATTACGCTACATAGGATTATACTACATTATGCATGTAAAATCCAATAAAGAAAATCCAAATCTATATTCTTGTAAAAAACATAGAATGAACTATGGACATTTTGGTCTTATTAAAAACTACGAAAGTATTTCATCGGCATTCGTTTGAAAAACTTTACTTTGCTGATATTGCAATGAAGTAAACCCTTGCAAAGAAAATGTTATGTTTTATGACCCTATTCTGTTTTTGGGTCGCCTACTGTAGTTCCCATCCTGTTCATGATTCGGTATTAAAATATCTCTCAGAAAAGGTGGAATACCTTCCTGTAACGCAATATCAGGCTCATATTTGCTGATTTGGGGCCTATAAAATTGAAGTGCCTTCAATGGCCCTTCTTCTGCTTGAAAATAGGGACAGCCAAAGGGAAAGCACGCATTGCATCGCATATTGGCTCGCAATATAAAATCGCGGAGAAAAAAGAAGAAATCTAATCCTTATTATTTGGAAATATTTCAAAACTGCCGTTTCCCTGAGCAGTAAGATTGCATTTTTCTGCTTATTGAATACCTCAAAAATTAATAAAACCCTTGGAAATCATTCCCCATTAGTTTTTGCCCGCTCCTTCCACGCACTCCAACTATTTTTGCAAAAATAATATTCGAAAGCTTATATTAGGCAGAAAAAGCAATCGAAATCAAGTAACATGAGATGGAAAACATTTCTGATGAAAATATAAGAGGGCCTGTCAAGTGTTTTGTTTTGGTTCCCTGCATGGAAGGAAAAATATCGAACCGTATAAAAAGCTTGATTTATCCAAATGATGAGGCAATTCTAAATTGTGTGTTTAGGAGATGCATTTTTGATTTTCATACAAAGTTTCCTCGCGTGTTTTTGGTCATTCTAACACAGGGAGAGTGACTGAAATTCGAGATTTGTGGTGACAATGCTTAAACGATCTCATATTCTAGTGGGATTAAAAAAACTTTATGAATCGTGGAACAGTCGATGGAAAGTCATGAACTTTTTTAAAAAAGGAAACGTGTTTAAAAACTTTGCTAATGAAAATATCAGAGGCTTTGCAAGTGTTTGGTTTTAGTTTCCAGCAAGCAAGGAAAATATCGAACTAAATAACTTATTGAATGATCCCAATGTTGAAACAATTTTAAATTGTGTGTTTAGGAGAAGCCATTTTTGATTTAAATACAAATATCCCAAGTCGAAATTTTTTTCGGCCAATGATCAGGCCATCACACGTCCTGCTAACACAGCAGGGGTGCCTGAAAGTCAAAATTTGTAATGACAATGCGTAAGCGTTTAGATGTTCTAGTGGGGATAGAAAACTTTAGAAGTCGTTGAAAAGTCATGGAATTTTCAAACCAAAACCATCGTCGAAGCCGATTGTCAGTGTCTTGGCCGTTATTTTATGCTCCAAGAATGCTCGGTCCACTTTATGGCCCCCAGGCATGAAAGCCGTGCTCCAGAATGAAGGGGCCTAGATTGCTCGGCCCTTCGCCGCGCACCCCCCGGAGATTACGGCCGCTAAATTGATATTACGGTTTTAATATTTGATATTTATATGGTGACACTCCCTCTCGCCCAAGACGCACGCAGCTCCTCTTTTGTTGTCGACGTAATCGAGTAGTTTGTATGCATCGGGCGTCGAGGGCCGTCGGATGCTCCGAGGGCACTGGTGGAGAGCCTGCCGCACTCGACGCTGCCTGTGCCGGCGAATTAGAAAAGGTTTGTGGCCTGGACGTGAACGCAATGCTGACTTTGATCGCGTTTGGCCGCCAGTGCAGGCCGTCCTCGCATACTAATGACCCCTGACCTTTGCCAGGAAGGATCCGTGTAGGGGCCGCGGTGAGAGTGCACTTTTTGCCCTGATGCACAATGCACAATGCAGTGGTGTTGGAAGCCCTGGGATGGTTTCGTTATAGAAAACCGTGTCTTTAGCTTTTCGGATCGGTTTTCAATATCTGAGATGCATGTGGAACCGTTTTCCTATGTCTGAAAAGCTTGTGAAATCGTTTTCCAATGTTTGAAAAGCGTGTAAGACCGTTTCACAACGTCTGAAAAGATTGTGAAATCGTTTTCCAATGTTTGAAAAGCGTGTAAGACCGTTTCACAACGTCTGAAAAGATTGTGAGCTCATTTCCCAATGTCTGGAAAGCCTGTGAGGCCGTTTTACAATGTCTGAAATGCTCGTGAGGCAGTTCCCAAATGACTCTAAAACTTGTTAGACCGTGTTCCACTGTCTCAACTTGTAAAGCCGCTATCCCATAAAAGCTTGTGAGGCCGTTTTCAAATATATTCACAAACGTGTAAGGCAGTTTTCCAATGTCTTGAAAGCTTGGAAGGCAGTTTTCCAATGTCTTGAAAGGCTGGAAGGTAGTTTTCCAATGTCTTGAAAGCTTGGAAGGCAGTTTTCCAATGTCTTGAAAGCTTGGAAGGCAGTTTTCCAATGTATTGAAAGCTTAAAAGGTTGCAGTTTTCCAATATCTTAAGAGTTTGTGAGGTCATTTTTAGCGTATAAAGAGTCTGTGAGATCCTTTTCGATATCTGGAAGGTTCGGCAGCACACCTTCAATTTCTGAAGAGCGAGTAATGCTGGCCCACGGGTGACATCAATGTGTTAATATTTTTGGATCTCTGATCATATCACAAATTAGACCCTTGTCCAAATGTGTATAAAATATTTATATTTCAACCCTACTCGTCTATAGTATGCAAGAATGACACCTGTCCTAGCTTTTGCAGTATACTTTTATTATATTTTTGTCTCTTTGCTTTTTTTTTGCTTTCCTTTGTGTGTTTAGTTTAACATAATTAACCTAACATGAACAAAGCCTAAAAACGCAAGTTGTCCATTCGTCAGTCGTTAGGTCGTATGCCGGAAAATAACCACAGACAGATGCAGTATGGCTATACTATAGATTAGACTGCTAGTATGTGGTCTGCCATAGACACAATGAGAACGTAGTGACTATGTAATGTGGCCATGCGCATCTACATGTATATGTCTATGAGAAATCAGTGTCTGACTACATCCTCACAATAGTAGTATAGGAAAAGTCATCTCTGGCTCACTTTTTTGGTTTAGAGATAACTTTTTTTTAAGATGATCAATTCGATCATTTTCTAGTTTTTTTTTAAATGTTGTGTTTTAACCAAATTCATACAGCCA
>JAQFYZ010000257.1:0-53046 GCA_034695085.1 Cylindroiulus punctatus | reverse complement strand
TCTTTAACTTTTTGCGGACAATTTCTAAATATTCGTTGAACGAATCTGAGGCGCTGGTTTGCCATACCGGTAATCTTATCAATTTGCGTATTCCAGCGCATATCATCAGTAATGATGATCTCCAGGTACTTAATGCTCGAAACAACTTTTAAAGGTGTTCCCTCCAGATAATAGTCAGGTACAGTTTTCATTCTTTTCCGGGAAAACCGCATAACCAGACACTTCTCCTCATTGAGTTTTAGTTAGTATATTTAAAGTTAGTATATTTAAAATTTGGTGTATGTTTAATTGGAAGGCAAAAATCAACTTTCTAAAATTTGAAAATGATTGCAGACTCTATTGCTTATTCGTGAAATTCAGAGCTTCAAAAAATACAGGAGTACCTAGCTTAAGGCTGCTCGAAAGTGCGTTGTGACTTTGGAGACACCCTGCACAAAATTTCGAAACCCAATTTCTCCTTTCCTGGTCAACATATTAAAATAATTTTGGTACTTGTCTATTAATGGAACTACATATTATGTTAGGGTAGGGTAGGTTAGGTTAGGTTAGGTTAGGTTTGGTTAGGTTAGGTTAGGTTAGGTTTGGTTAGGTTAGGTTATGTTAGGTAAGGTTAGGGTAGGTATAAACGCTCAAAAAACCTAACCAAACCTAACCTAACCTACCCTAACATAACAGGTATAGTTCCGTTAATGGACAAGTACCATAATTTTTTGTAAACATTAAGAGGGGCTTGCGTTTTTGGGATGGGACTATTCAAAAATAATGCAAATGCATTTGCTATTAATAAAAACAATAATTCTATATTTCACCTTTTTATTTTGCTTTATGGGCGACAGATGGCAGCACCTGCCGTCTGAATGGGAATACATGAGATCTAGAATTTGGAACAATTCTAAAAACGAAATTTCTTTTCATTTTATATTTGGAGTGTGTAACGCCACTGGTGGCGCTGCAGTCAGCCACTTTCATGGCCACGAGAGTAGGATATATATAAGCCTCAAATGCAATGGGAAGTTTTTCATTTTTTCCAAATAAGCTCGTAAATGCGAGCTAATTATTATTTTAACGGTTTTGACTAACTCTGTAGTACCCAATAATACTCATTGTTGGTATTTAAAGCATTCCGTATTTATTTTTGGACCACGAGCCTGAGTTTATCGAATTTCGTCATGTTATTTGATGAGATTATCCTACTTTCATGGGAGATTACTCGACTGTCACTAGATGGCGACCCTGTCGCTGCACACTCCCAATAGTCCAGGAACTTACTATTAATATAAACTTTGAATTAAAGCATTTAGTTTCATTTGAAATTATCATATCTGTCCAAAATAAGGTGTATGTGCTTCACTACATGGTCCGGTCTTCAATAGTACAGGTACGTAAAAGTGAGGCATTCCTGATTGAAAGATTAATGTACCCAAAACGTATTCTACTATTTTTTTACGACTATGTTTATGGCCTCGTTCATATCAGGAGCTTTAATGTTTTCTTTGGCATATTGTCAAACTCGGCTAAATTGGAAATTCTAAATTGGATTTCCCTAACAATGTCAACATTGTTGGAATAACGAGATGATATAATCACCACGAGAGTTCATAAAGCTGGCATATAGACCAGTGTTACACAGGAATTAAAACATTAAGTTATTCAGTGTACTGATAACTTTGTCAAATGATGTGTGATAGAAAAAACTTGCCTCGACACATAGATGATGAACGTATTTTCAAAAGTCCCGCTTAAAGAACGCAATGTCCATCACTGTCATCTAGTGGACGTTGCGGAATTAGGAAGTGTGGCACATCATTTTCTATTAGTCGAAATTGGAGTCTGAATTTGCGGCCATCGAATTCGTATAAGGTAGCCAGGCGGACCACGTTTTTCGCGGTGCTTGAAGGAATACTCGTCAAACGGACTGAATTCTATTTTATTTGACCGTACAAAATGGTGAAGCAGTTTCTGAGTAAGTAAAGTTAGCATATCAATATGCCCAAAGTTCTTTTTCGGCATTTTAAATTGAATCAACTACCGTACACGTGTTTGGTTCTATGATAGTGTAGTCCATTTGGCATGTGGCTGCATGTGTAGATTGCATAAACGATGTCCATAAAAAAACTGACTTCTTCTTCCCCTACCCTCCCTTCTCTCGAACTCATTTCCATCCGAAGTGAACGACCCACCACCGTCCGATTCCTATGGAATGTCAAAATAATTGAATGTCTTGTTCAAAACTTGTGCGTATATAGGCCTACGCGTTCTCAACATGCAGTCTACAATGCAATGTTATAGACCTAATGTACGTACATTCTTTTAGGGCAGGCTTTGACTTACACTACTTTGACTGCATGGTCATGGTCAATTAAATGCAGTTTCAGAACTGTCGCTCTGCTACAGCATAGGGCTTACTCTATAGCTTTACATGCATGTAAAGTTGCCTGTTTGGTAAATCTGTCCCTGACTCTGCACTAGTCTTCAACACTGTTCAAATTCGGTGTTATATTTCCAATATTATCTGTTCTCATGCTCACATCGGTGTGTGTCACATATAGACATGTTAGACAACTGCAGTTATACTCAAGCGTGGTCGTTATGAAAAGGTTTCACGGTGCTAAGGAACTGTTAAAAACACACAGCACTAATGGTATTTTACTTATAAGCTCATTTTTACTTTTCAGAAAAACGAAGCAAGCGGATGTCTTGCAAGAAGAAGTACAAAATCGACCACAAGGTAGATTCACGTTAACTCTTTTTGAGTTCAAGCAACTAATTTTGCACTAATTCAACTTTGAATTATAGGTTAGGCAACATGCCAAGAAAGTGCGCAAAGAAGCCAGGAAAAATCCTAAAAAGAGTAAGTTGCAAAACAGTGTAGTTACTGCCTAACTATATCACTGTGACTTTGGTTAATTTTAACGATGTTGCACTCTTTGCAAGTCGGCCTACATTATATGAAAATCGAATGGTCCCATATTGTACTTGTATGGCAAAATTTTCATTTTGATACCTTTCTGTTATAAGGAGCTGCACCCAAGGATATTGGAGTCCCTAACAGTCTGCCATTCAAAGATAAGATTTTGCAGGAAGCACAGCAGTTTAAGGAGATGGTAATTGCCTGTCTCAATCAATGTTTTTATAAAATAATATGCATGGATTACCTGTTGTTAGTACTACGAAACTCGATGTAACATATTCAGTGACATCTATTTGGCTTCACATATGTTCTCATGCATTCGTATTTATTTACTTAGGAAGAAGAAATGAAAAGGAAACAGAAGGAGGAACGACACGAACTTCTGATGGAGAAACGAGGATTGAAAGATTTAACAGAAATTGCCGATAAGAAAACTAAAGCCTTTGAAGTAAGTTATTTTTAAAGATGCACCCTCCTATCAAAAATATTGTTGTTTTTGTTATTTATGTATATCAAGACAACGTAATTG
This sequence comes from Cylindroiulus punctatus, assembly GCA_034695085.1. Lineage (NCBI taxonomy): Eukaryota > Metazoa > Arthropoda > Diplopoda > Julida > Julidae > Cylindroiulus > Cylindroiulus punctatus. Next base: position 49,606 of record JAQFYZ010000257.1, on the reverse strand, counting down.
TCGGTTTTAAGATGGCTTGCAACTGTGCTTATCTATTTGCTCTACAATTTCAGCAACAAAAGAAGGTGGAGGCAAATCCTACGCCATTGTTAGACATGCGTATTTTCAAACCCCTTTATCGGGAGTTCAACAAGGTTGGTGTAAACGTTTTACTACTGATGCATTTTTCTTACCTTTTCTTGACATGGAGTGCTCATGTAAAATTTCGCTGTCAGGTTGTCGAAGCTGCCGATGTTATTTTGGAAGTTTTGGATGCCCGAGATCCTTTGGGAAGCAGATGCCCTCAAGTCGAGAAAGCGGTTTTAGATTCGGGACCAAATAAACGTCTGGTTTTCGTCCTGAATAAAATAGGTAAATTTTTTTTGTTAGATCAATTTATTGTGTGGTTATTATTTTTAATACTCCATAATATCATGTTATGAACTTATACACATCAGATCTGGTCCCTAATCACAATTTGTTGGAATGGCTCAAGTATTTGCGAAACGAATTTCCAACCGTGCCTTTCAAGGCATCGACTCAGCTGCAGAAAAATCACTTGGTAAATATGGCGATAACTTGACTATTTTATGTCTTCGTACAAGTCTTAGCCCATACTTGACACCCTGTTATTGTGGTCATTAGTCCAGACAAAGCCTCCGCTTGTTACGAGAAACTGGAAGTGAAGGTCCATCGAGCACGCCATGTCTGGGAGCAGAATTGCTCATGAAGCTGCTCGGAAACTATTGTCGAAGCAAAGACATCCGAACTTCAATCCGAGTCGGGGTTGTAGGTAAATAGCCGACTGGTTCGCAACTGATATAAATGTACCATGAACTTGCATCCCATAACGACACATTCATTGAAAATTCAACAGGTTTTCCAAACGTTGGAAAGAGCAGCATCATAAACAGCCTGAAAAGGAGTCGTGCGTGTAATGTTGGTGCCACTCCCGGCATTACGAAGTGTGTATTTGTTATGATTGTTTATTTTGGAATTGTTTAAAGCACAGATGTTGGGCAACATTGAAGTAGAGGTGTATGCTGAATCACATCAAGCATAGCTTCGTTGCCCATAAATCTATGGCAACCAATGGAACTTTAGATGAAGTTCACAATTTCAATATTTAGTATCACCTACTGATTCACCAATTGGTACAAAGTCTTTGTGCACACGCATTGCATGCCATTTTTGTAATGGTACTGTAAATAACTTTCCTGGGCCCCAGTATCCAGCCTAAGTTCAATTGTTGATTGCAAGAAAATGTCCAAATGTATCTAATCAAGTTGTGCGTTCAAACAATGTATCTGAAAACTCGATGATTATATTCAAGAGAGGCCTAAAAATATCAATAATTAAGGATACAATCACAGTTTAAAAGCATACCCAAAGAAGAAGCGAACTCTTATGTGATCATGAACAATTTGAAAATGAGACATGCTTCCATCTGTGCTTTCATTCATCATTTGGGTTAGATAGCAGATTTCGACTACTTCATTCTCTTACATTTTAGAACCATGCAGGAAGTTCAATTGGATAAGCACATTGTTCTGTTGGACTCGCCTGGTGTCGTGCTGGCCCAAAAAAGTAACGATGAAGCTGGGGCTGCTTTGCGCAATGCAGTAAAGGTAAGCGAAGCAAAGCTTTTTTGCATTATTACACTGCAGTGAGAGACATCTTTCTGCAAGATGTTTTATCATACATAAGGTAATTTCTATTCGACACAGGTTGAAAGTCTGGAGGATGCAATCCCAGCTGTGGAAGCAATCTTGCGCCGAACCAACGTCCAGCAACTGATGCTTTATTATCGGATAGCGAAATTTTCGGATGCACACGAATTTTTAGCACTTATGGCCAAAAGATTTGGGCGCCTCATTCGAGGTGGTGTTCCTGATGTGAAAGCTGCTGCCCGACACCTGATCAGGGATTGGAATACGTACGTTCGACTATTTGGAAAACTGACTCAAATCCATTTGCCTCAGTGCCTTAATCATTCTCTACCTTTTTTATTTCGCTTTCAGGGGTAAAATTCGGTACTATACGAGAATTCCGGAGAACGAAGAAAGACAGGTGCACGTTTCAGCTGAAATTGTGTCCCAGATGGCCCAAGAGTTCAATGTTGATTCCTTGGAAAGCATGGAAACTACCACCATTTCAGACCTTCACTACAAGAAGCCAGTGGGAATGGTGGACGCCATTGAGGTGGAAGGCCTTGGCTGCACAGATGGTACTCTAGAAGGATTAAAGCTTCCTCCCGATAATAATAATAAGGCTGTTGTAGAAGTCGATATGGAGGATGAGGATGAATCACCGATTTCAGATTCTGTAAGAGCACCCCAATATTTGCTTTTATCGCATCATGAGTCACAATAGATTCCAGGAAGATTTCTTGTATTTTGCGTGAATATGCACATCCCATAAATTTTTTATAATTACTTCCATTTTATTCTCGACAAAGCTGGGAGTGGTTGGTGGCACCGAAGTTCATCTTGAAAAGAAGAGAAAAAGGGGCGCTAAGAAGCCTTCCAAAAAGACAGAAGCAGCACTACTGGATGAGACCGGCATGAGCCGTGCTGAGAATTCCATTGAGGGGAACCAGTGCCTAAATTCGGCAAAGAAGCAGGCTTTTAAAAACCTAAGAAAAAAGCAGAAACGAACTGGTGCGTAAACCGATGACCTGTACTAATTGCAAATTATTCTGGTTATCTAAAATTGACTTTTATTTTCTTTCAGAGAAATTGACGGATAAGCTGACCGATAATTTTCTTTCAGCTGTCTCTATTCAGGGCTCTGCAGATGACAACTACAATTTCAGTGTCGATTTTCAATAAATGTTTTGTAAAATGAATAAACTACGGTTGAAAATATTTGTCTTTACGGGTGTTTTTGCTATAAGATTACATTATGGAATTGGCTGCAAAATTCGAAGGTCCTCCTGCGAACGTCAAAAGCAACAAATTAAGTCAATTTTAGCCTCCATGGAAACGTAGTGATTCATCGACCAAATTAACATTTTGTTTAAAAATCCCGCCAAAAGTTTACTCGGCAGAACGCAGTATGGCACATATTGTCAGTGACCAGTCTGATCTGTTTGGTTTGAATTGCTGCTACATGCCAGCGGTGAAAAACATACTAGGATATAAAAATAATTTGGTAAGTATAAGGAAAGGTTTTCGGAATTGTTTGCCAATATGTTGACTCCGTATAATTCCTAATTGGGTATCGTTGGTGCTGAGTATTCATAAGAAAACTTATTGCTGGCTATTCAATAGTGTATGAGCTGATGAACACGTGCAGGGCCCAGACACGTGGTGGCATCCTGGTTTGTAAGATAATCAACAAAACGTTGCAACATAAGACCCTATATACAGTAAACGTAATTTATATGATACTACCGTTTTCATTGAGTAGCATGGAGGATCAATGTTATAGAAGTGCGTCAGCATTGACAGCTTTGCATGTTATGGCACTTACATTGTACATGTACATGTACATGTTTTTCAAGTCTAAGCTTCGATTGGGCATACATGTATATGGCTATGACGTGCTCATGCCATAACCTGTATCACATGCTAGAATTCCCAGTCCATGTAAAATTTGTAAATGTTTCTGTATATCTTTATAGCAGGGCATATTCCGAAGGAAGAGGAATTAGCGAATGTGTTAGAAGGGCCAAAGCCTGACAGCAAAGCGGATAACAAAGTCATTCCAATGGAAGCTAACACAGAAGTGTCAAATACTGTAAGTATTTCATACATGTACGAGCATATATGCATTCTCGTGTATAACTTGTCCTTATTTAACATAATGCCGTATCGCTCGTGCATACCCCTGCTTCAGTAGTACAGGGTCTCCTTTATATAAATTAGGCTCTGAGTAGTGACACAACTCAACAATTTCATTTGCAGGGTCGAGAGTCTAACCGGTTGACCGGCTGGCCCTATGACAACCTACCAAGTTGGTTAGGAGATTCAGCGGTTGAGAAGTTGGAAGGACTGAAGCCAGCAATTGACGGCAAAGCAGATACCAAAGTAATTCAAACTGAATTAGATTCAGTAGTGATACAACTCAAAACTTTTAATTTACACGGGGCTTAGTTTACGAATCGTTTTTTAGTTGCGCACCAATGTTTCAGAAGTGACACACCTACCAACCCCGCAGAAACCGAGGGTTTGGTTACGAAATTCCAATTTCTGCAACACTAGTAGAAAGTCTAATATAACAAATTTGTTTTTTTAATTTGTTGTTCAACTTGTTATATGACGTCAAGTATAAAGTGTGGCTAAACTCCAGAAAAATTGAAATCTAATTTAATTTCTCATTTTGAAACATATACCTTGCTATATTTTTATGAAGCTGTGGATAATTTTGTTTCATGTAATGCTGCCCCTTTTTTAAGTTGTGTAACTTAAGAAGTACATGTGCTCTAATGTTATGGCAAAAACTTGCGATTTGATTGCACTTTATTTGCATTGCAGATAAAGCAAGTGGAAAAGTGTGATGGGAAAAGTAAGTTTTTTTTTCTTCTTGGTGCTGTATAATCTATACTGCAGTAATGTTTATCAATTAAAGCTTTTATATGTAGAATCATTTTTAATATATCTGATGTAACATTCTCACTTTTCTATTTTGAACTTAAAGAAAAGAAAGATCTGAGCAGAAATTACACGAAGAAAAGTAAGCAGTCGCCGAAGATAAGTAAGCAGTCGCCGAAGATAAGTAAGCAGTCGCCGAAGAAAAGTAAGCAGTCATCGGTGGATCAATGTTATAGAGGTGCACTTATGGCTTTTTTTTTCATGCTATGGTACTTACATAATATACGTAATACACATAATACGTCTCAAATGGAAAATATACAAGACAGTTCAAATGGACAGACAATTCTCTCTACCCCCTCACATCACGACTACCTTGTTTGCTTTACCATTTCCTGTGCTGGAAAATCAAATCCACTAGCCGAATCTATCCAATTGGCTGTTGCCTTGTATATTCTCCATTTGAGACGACCATGTCACACGATTGTACTTATACGTTTCTGTTTCTTTATAGATATAGGAGCTCGGCAAAAGTCTAAAGATAGAAAGAGGCATAAAAATGTATGTGAACCATTCAGTTTTACACAATATGGGCAGCATGACTGATGCCTTACAGTATAAAATACTTCCCCAGCTCGTTGATTATTATGTAACCAAGTGGATCATTGAAAAGTTTATGCAATTACAGGTTTTGAACCTACCTGAAGTAGAACTCCAGGAGGTAGACCTGACCAGCTGGCCCTATGAAAGCCCGCCAAGCTGGTTGGAAGAATCAGCCAACAGCAAAGCTGATACCAAAGTAAGTGCCGGCATCAAGTGTTGTATGCGGGGGGTGCTGTGTGCTATGTGCTAACCTATGCGGGCTATGCCTTGTATACACATCTTAAATTTTTTTCCTTGTTAAATAATACCATGGGTTCTGTAGTTATATACAACTCGAAAAGTGAGACAACTTGTCAATCCTGCAAAGACCTATGTGGTTGGTTTTGATTGGTTATAGAACGTTAGGTTATTTCTGTTATCATGTTTTCGTTACTATATAACTATAATATAATTAGTACTATCGCCCAGATCAGTGTATCTGTAATGCTCTCGAAAATTAGCATTGAAAGACCTGCCAATCCAGGCCAGATTCGAACTGCATGTTCACCCTTTCAGTTGAGTCCTCAGGATGGCACGTTGCAGTTAGAACCAAACCCAGTTTCTCAGTAATTGGTGATCAAATAATCATGATAAGCTTTCGTGACATTTGGCACTAGGCTTGACAATTACAAATTAATGCATCTTAATTCGAGTGTATTTAAAATAGAGGACCTTGACTGTCCCCTTGCTGCGGCAATTTCAAATGAAACCCAATTGTAGTGCGCTGGGCCGAGTCTAGAGGATCTTGTCCATCCAAAGGATGAGCTGGTCCTCTAGAGGTTTATGGTGTTGAAAGAAGCGGCACACACGATAAAAGCTACCCCAACCAAAACTTTTGAACAGAACGATGGAGAGGCCAGTGCGCCACCACACAACCGCGGGTAGACATTTGTTTCAAGCTATACTGTATATACTTTAGCCGGATAATTTTTTAGGTGTATCACTTTGAAAGTGGACGTGCGACATGGTAAAAACTGTTGTTGATTGGCATTATTTTAATTGTAGAAGGGGCAAGCAGCAACAAAGCCACACAAGAAAAGTAAGTTTTTCTCTTCTTTGGTACTGTATACACAGCTGTCTGTGCCATTAGTAAAATTTAATGGCTAAATCTTACTAGGAATGTAGGGTAAACGATCTCGCATGTACTGTTTCAGCCGATTCCAAATAGATTTGCTTTTATTAGTGAATGATGTGGGTGTACATTAAATAGGCCCCTATCGGCAATGTAATTTTTTTTACCATTTTTTCAAACCAATAGGAAAGAAGGACCAGCGCAGAAATTCTCCGAAGAAAACAAAACGAACATCCGGTTTAAGGGTGAGCCTGTGGTGTACTTTTCTACGTGTTCAGTTTTGAAAGTAAGGGTGGACCAAATTGGATTGGAAAAAAGAGTTCAGCTTTGTTTTGGTCTGGGAAATCTTTGCAACCAAACATAGATGTCCTTCCTTGGAACCTTGGATCAATTCAAAAATGATTGTCCTTTGTTATCCCGAATACTATCCTGCTCTATGTGTGCAATTTCATCTTATGCACATGGGTATTTTTGCATTTCAAGGAAAATGTTAAAGTTGAGTTGGACGAGAAAGGAATAGAGCTACGAGATAATTTTTTGGTGAAGTTAGAGGAACTGGCTTGTTTAGCTGGAACAGCCATTGGAAATGCTGAAGTTGCTAAGGTACGGAGATATTGAAACCTTGGGGTCATTTTGAGTTTCCGAGGGAGAAAATTGCATTTTGCCTGCAACGTTCACATTATTCAATTTAATTGTCATTAAACTATTTTTATCCCTCATTTAATGCTATGTTTAAATGACTTCCAGTATTGTATGGTATACAAAATACATGTACATGTAATTTTCTATAAATTCAGAAGGACAACTTCGAAGATACCTTGTCAACTGTGAAATTTATACTGGAAGGTGCTGATATGGAGCAACTTAAGCGACACTATGGGATCCCAGAAAACAAAAATGTATCGCATCTTGATCCCACTGCATTTTTGAAAGTAATGGTCAAGTACAATACATTTCCATTGACACATGCTGCTGCTATACGCCTAATCAGAGACTGGGAATCGTAAGTTCAGTCCATTAGTTAACATAATGTTTACTGTCATGGTCAAAGGCCATTTCAATATTATTCCAAATCTTTCCAACTTGCATCAACAGTACCAAATGAGGTTCCATAAAAATATAATACTTTGTCCTTTGATAGGAACGCATTGGATACCTTCGTACAACACAAGGCAGTGGAGGAAAAGGTGGATGCAATCGAAATGCAACGTCCATATTCTGTAAGTACCTACTTTTTAATGTGAAATTATCTGAGGCACATTTGCAATGATACTGTGTTAACCTAAGCTGATATTGCAAATAGCTGGAGCCAATGGAAAAGACGTGCAAAGGGCGAGCGCCCTCAGAATCAAAGACGACATACTCGGACATGAAAACGAATACTGTGGAAGATCTTCGATCGTTGCACAGTAAAACAAGTACGTGGGGCTGAAAAGTTGTTTTCGACCCGAGCTTTCTCCTTTTTATTCTTGTGTTCATAAATTTATTTGCGCTACTTTGTTTCTCATTTTGTCTCTAGAGAAACTCTTGGATAAAATCGAAGCTGCCATTGTTGTGCAGGGTGGTAAATTCCTTACGAGTAGTAACTCGCCAGAGACTGTTCCGATGGAGCAGATCACAAACATGTCGGAAAATGAGGAGGAGACACAAAAAGGTATGTGCAAGTCGTGGATGATCTAAGCACAAACAAACACAGGACTGAGACAACAGGGAATTGTGCGTGGAGATGAGAGACCAGGAGTTAATGCTGACTGCTTTGTAATTTTTAATGCTGTACTGTACCCATATTTGTTCAATAACTTGGATTTCTCTTTGCCATATATTGAGTCAGTCTTTTTGCCATACCGTCCAAAAAAGGGATTGAGGAGAAAATACAACCTGAAGCGACCACAAAGAAAGAATGTATGTAAACAGCAATTTTACTCAACAACACAAGAACAAGGTACAACACAAGAACAAGGTAAGTGCGCATGAGCACCGTTCCAAATATCTTATGCGGCCGATGTTTGGTATGATTTCATATGTGCCCTTTTTAGAGGAATTGATGGAAAAACTCATCGACAGACTTGGGGAATTCTTCAACACTGCCGACCAACAGAAACCCTAAATGTAAATTTGGCACCGGGGCCTATTACACACCCAGAGACAATAACGTGTCCTCTACAAATTTCAATGGCTTGGGCAGCTTTTATGCTATTCCACCAGTCTGTACAGATAATTGTTCAGCACATGCCCACTCCAAAATGAGCAACGTCATTTTGCATCTGTATCCAGTCCAGATCCGATGTGCCACCAGCTGTCTACATACAGTCATACATGTAAATCTACAAGGCGATCACAAGACTACTCAGTTCTCAAAAATTGTTGCCATACTATCGTGGGATACCCAAGACAAGTCGGGACTACATGTAGTTAACACCACAACTTGTGTGCTCGTGAATGTTTTGAGTTGCATACTTATTTTCAAACATGTTTTTGTCACCAAAATTCTTGTTCGAAGAACATGCCCCAACTTGCCCACAATGGGTTATATTTTATGAATAAAAATTGCGAGTAATATAGAGCTTGTCTTTAGCCTGTTACTAAAAATGACGAATATAACTTGGTATTACCTGCGCTATCTGTAGACAACAACGAATGACGTCTAATTTGAAAGGAAAACGTCTTTTTGTGGAATTATACGCCTCATCATCTTTCTAGTCAACGGAATTTTTTCAAAATGGCGAATCAACAAACTTCACGAATCTTCAAGCAACGGCGCTTTTTCTAGTTTCCGGTTGCCGGTGTATACTCATGTTGTGTTATGAAAGTTGAACGAAGTTCAATTTGGGGGTAAAGTTGACGGCCTAACCAAGTTGGTAAGTTTAGTTTTTCTTTCTTCCGCGTTGGAAGGCTGTTTATATGTCCAACTGACTATCAAAAATCCAAATGAATTCTTTCCGGTTGAATTTGCGTGGAAATTCAGTGATGTACGATGGTGAGCATGCTTGAGCCAAATCAGTGGAATGAGTCACACGCAGGAGTACATTATCAAGTTAATGTATAAAACTCGGTTTGTTTTCACATATGAAACGGTAAGATGAGAATATTGGCAATAAAACTGGAAAGTAACGTATAAAAGCACGAAAACTGGGAGCGGATGTACGAACGAATCAACAGGTAGTTTACAAAGCCTGTATGAAAGTGAGAGTAAGGGCCATCCGTAAAATATGTGCAGTTATCGTTAACGAAAAGAACACTACGGAAATTGAATAGGAATCGCAGATTGACATCGGTAAGAGAGCGTAGTCTCAAGTTATTTATGCTACCTGGCGTTTGCGGTACCTCGTGAAATTCTGTTTGGCAACAACTCGATTTCTTACAGGATGTTAATTATGGATGACCCCTTGCTCATTGCTATGTATCTACCATGGATGTAAAATAATCAGCAACCTAGTTCCTGCTTGTACTTGGACATCATGTTGTTATGTAATAATTCAGGGAAACTAAACCGATTCTTCATTTTAGAGGAAAATGGAACAAACATCAAGCCACGTACCGTTGACCCGTGTAACATCAATGAAAATTACGTTTAATATATTTAATTATCCCAATGATAAATATATCTAAAAATACCGTCCTGTTAGAATTTCATTTTCTCCTAGGCTATCATTTGATCTGTAGGCTGTGCCATTTTGTCTGGAACAGGAATCTCAAAAGCATGTACAGATATAATCCTTTTTGAGATGTAGTGGGAAAAAATGTGTAGCTCTTGTTCAGAGTTTATTTTGTTGTAACAACTGTTTTGACTGGTGTTTATTGAGCCATTAATAAAATTGGGTATATTTTGTATATATCTCGTATTAAGTTTTTACCTGTCATCATCATAATTGTCAGTATAATTCTTACAGTATTCATTAATTTCTTATTTGTTTGATTTTCAGATGTGGATTATGCGTCAATATGTATGCATTTCTCTTAGTATTGTTCTGAGTTTTGGTAAGTGTGATTTACTTGAAAAATCCCTTGATGGAATAGAATTAATTGTATTAATTCTTTTTGAATTTTGAAGGCAACGTTTTATGCGAGCAAAATTACTATGACCAAGTTCCACGAGCCCCATATTTTATCAGTGAGCCGGAAAATGCAGTGTTCGACGTTGCTGCGGAAAGCATTGGCATTGAAGAAGTTTCCCTAAGGTATGTTGCGGAGGTTTCTCTCATTTCATTTATTTTTTTTTCAAAATAAGTGCAGCGCTGAGTATTGACAAGAATTATCTTTAAAACTGGAAAAACAAACAAGTTATCTTTTTGTCAAATGAGTCATGGGAAACATTTTCACATCAATGCAGGAAAGAACTCATTGAATTAACTACAATTACACATGTATATATTTAGGTGCCAGGCTGCTGGCTATCCTTATCCATCTTACCAATGGTTCCGACAAGAGTATGTGGTTGGTCGTCTGGTGGCTAAGGTTGTGGATCCACTCTTGAATCCCAGGATCACAATTTCAGATGGAACCCTTCACATTTATAAACCAGACCAAATCGAAGATCGGGGGACATATTATTGTGAAGCTAGCAACAGATATGGAGTGATTGTTAGTCAAACTGCTCAACTCACATTTAGTTGTAAGCATATCGTTCCTACCTTCTTCTCAGACGTTTTTACCAAAATATCTTACCAGGGATTAAATCCTAGTTAGGTGGCATATATAGTAATTACCTAGTGTCTTATTTCAGATATGGGTCATTTTAATTTGAAGCGGTCAGCCGAAAAAGGCTTGGAGTTTTGGGGGAAGGCAATCTATTGTGATCCTCCACAACATTACCCTGGTAGTTGTTTTTTCATTTTTTTTTCTGAAACAGGGATTATAACCGCTCCATCTGTTATATTCGTAATTCTTTCTCACCATGCATTTTCAGTTGCTTTATATTATTGGGTGCGAGATTCCATGCCTAACTTTGTGGAGGAAAACGAAAGGATATTTGTCTCCAGGGATGGCAACTTGTATTTTACATCGTTAGAGTTGATTGATAGCGGAAAATACTCCTGCCTGATTCAAAGCTCTGTTTCTGCACTTGGCCGAACCGGACCATTTTTCCATTTGAACGTGCAGCCACATTGTAAATCTGGCTTATACACCCGTCACCTCATATTTATTGTCTCTTTAGACTGGAAACTTACGAATCTTTTTCACGTTAGCTAGCAGTCAGCAACTTCAGTTTCCGATGAACTTTCCAAAAGTTTTTCCAGAGGCCCCGATCGCTGGACAACATGTATATTTGGAGTGTTTAGTTTTTGGATAGTAGGTAGCCTTTCAACTGGTTTCTCCTATTGCCAATATATCACCAATATATAATAAATGCTTTCCACGTAGTCCAGTTCCAAATTACAAGTGGTCACGAAAGGGAAGGTCATCACAGTTGCCCAAAAACGCTTCACTTGCCAACTACGATAGAGTTTTGATACTGCCAGAAGTGTACGTCAAAGATTCAGGCGATTATGTATGCACAGCTAACAATGGCAAAGTTTCTGTCTCAGCAATGGTAACTCTCAATGTTCAAGGTAACTTTTCCTGTATGCTTGATGGATATATATATTTTGACATTATCAGGTAACCACTGATTTAAATGCAACTTTTTGTTCTGTCAGCAAAACCTACCTTCATTACTCCACTCGAAGATGTGATAATGTTCGAAGGGGCTGATCTAGAATGGAAATGTGAAGCGTTCGGAATACCGGAGGTAATACCCATTAAAAATCCGTCCTCTTATATTTTAGCACATTGAGAAAACTCAGTTTAGGATTTGGCATTTAAACTTCAGGTTGAGTACAAATGGTTCAGGAATGGACAAGAGCTGGAGCAAACAGTAAACGAGGAGGACGCACCTCGATACGTGATCCGAGAAAACCTTCTGATGATATGGACGCTGAATCCGAATCGTGACCAGGGCGTGTATCAGTGCAAAGCTAGCAATCACATTGGCTCATCCTACTCATCTGGCGAAATCCGCATTCTCAGTCAGTCTCCTTCCATTTCATCCATATGCGTGCGCCAACGGCGCAGGTTTTTATGTTCGTCAAAATGTTGCAGGCCTGCCACCGTCGTTCGCCAAACATCCTTTGGAGGTGGAGACACTGGTTGCTGAGGGAGGGAACATCAATATCACGTGCCGTCCGGAGGGATCCCCAACTCCAGAGATAATTTGGCAGTTCGACGGCGACTATCTAAAGGCTGATGGCCGGAGGTTTTTCGCCGACCCAGACGGCAGTTTGGAAATACGGAAGATTCGAAAAAAGGACGAGGGCTTGTATACTTGTATCGCGACTAATAGGTACGGCACAGCAAAAAGTGAAGGAAAGCTGAAAGTTGCTGGTAAGAACCATTTAGTGTCCAAAGTGTCCAACGAGCCTGACTAGCCCGATATGTTAACATTTTGGCTTATTACTTTCTCTGGTCAGCTGCTGTCGAGTTTGCACTAACTCTCCCGCCGACTTTCGCGGCCCAAGTTGATGGTATCGCAGAGTTGAACTGCGCAGCCAAATGGCCACCTGGCATCGAGCCAAGCTATGCTTGGTTTGTGAATGGGATTCGAGCGGAAGATTACAGCCACAGACGATTTCACCCCGAGCGCGAGGCAGGTGCACTGCTCATGGTCGATCTGAAATTCATCGACTTTGGTAATGTCGAGTGCAGGGCTGTGACACCAATACAGGCAGTTTCAACCTTCACAAAGTTCACTGTTGAAGGTAAGACCTGTTTTTATGTGTGGCAACAACGTTATCAAAGCACTGCCACAGATATGGGTTTCTTGTGCAGGCCCACCAGGTCGGCCCGGTGGACTTCAGGTTTTGTCTGTCTCGGAACGGGATGTCCAGCTTCAGTGGGTGGACGGTGCCGATAACGGGTCTCCTATCACCTCATATGATATTGAAACAAGAACTGGCTGGAACCTTACATGGACACCTATCTTTGAAGGTATTTTTGTTATCCATTTTAATTGAAAAAAGGAAACTTGGCTATATGATTAAACCAGCGCGCTCCCATATGCTTGGCGCTGTGGCTTGGTTTGCTAATGCGCCTGCCTAGCAAGCAGGAGATCCCGTGTTCGAATCTCGGCAAAGAAAAATTGCGGATTTTTTCTTCTTCGCACTGTGGCGCCACCTCGCGGACAAATGTTGAAAGTAATTAGCTGCCAAAGACAAATGCTTGATTATTTAGTATGATGATATGTTGGGGAAGTTTGTCTCCTAAAATCATTTCGAAATGTCCATGGAATCAATTATCACCTAGTTTAGCTTGTGGAAGCTTCTGATTTTCTCCACATTGGTGGAATGAACATGCAGACTTATAAAAAGAGAATTTAGTCAACATTAGCTGTCGTGCAATTCAGATGTCCACTGGAATTTTCCGATATAGCGATATGTTTTTCACTGTATTGTTTTCTTATCCTACATGTTGATTGCTGCATTTTCTATACGTTTTCGAACGACCTCCATAAACGTTAGGCGTTACTCCAAACGTTGATCCGAATTTTGGATTTCGACTGTTGCTGATCAATGGAACTTTGCTTTCGCCGTGGTCCAAGCACGAATTCCGAGTTACTGCGAGAAATATGCACGGCTCTGGATTGTCCAGTGCCCCTTCTCCAATCGTATCCACCAAACAAGACAAGCCTTACAAGTACCCCAGTAACATCGGTGGTGGAGGGGGCAACATTGGCGATTTGACCATAACATGGACGGTGAGACATTTTTGCTCCAAATGTTGTTTGAATTCACGCCTTATTGTGAGTGTAAGTTCTGCATTTGCCAACTGTCATCCTTTTTGTAGCCCTTGGCTCTCCAAGACAGAAACGCCCCTGGCATTTTTTACCGGGTATTTTACAAGCTTGCCAAAGTGGATAACTGGTATTACCGGCAAGTGGACCTCAATGGAGTCGATCATGCTGGCTTCAAAGTGGTGCGTGTTGGGGAGGAAAATTACTTCAAGGAGTACACGGTGAAAGTGCAAGCAATCAATTCTAAGGGGGAGGGACCGGTCAGCCCAGAAGTCATTATCTACTCGGCAGAAGCACGTAAGCGCTTGTTTTTTAAAGCATGAGTTTTAAAACTCGCCACCGATTGCAATGAATTAAGTTGTTCTTTATTTTCCAATTTAAGGCCCATATGTTGTCCCAGCTCAGGTTTCTGCTTGGCCGCTGAATTCTACGGCCTTAAATGTATCGTGGCGTCCATTCGAAATGAGCCGAGAAAGCATTCGCGGAAAACTGATCGGATTTCGGGTCAGTTGAATTTGTGATGTGATATCCATTATTTGATCCAGCATGCTTTGCAATGTATATAATTAAAGTCGTATTTATCAAAATGCTATACAGTATAATTTACGTACATTATTTATGCAGATAAAGTATTGGAGGAACGGCATTGATGATCCAACTTACGAAGCGACATACTACTTAAGCCGCAAAATTCAAAACTGGGCTGTGATAGTGGGCCTCAACTTCAACACAGAGTATGCAGTTGCTGTAACTGCGTTTAATGGTGCAGGAAGCGGGACTGAGAGTGAGCCGTTCATCATGCGGACCTTTAAATCGGGTAAAATAAATGTGACGATGTAATTATGTGTGACCATCGGCACTCGTGGCTTACATTTCTCCAATGTGTATTTGCAGCGCCATTGATGCCTCCAACCTCCGTTAAAGTCACTCCGCTAAGCCCTAGTCGAATCAGCGTCTCATGGAGAGCATCGGCACCCTCTCAGGAAGAAGCGCCGCTTCTCGGATTTAAGGTAAAAACTTTCGCTACACCGGAAATGGAAGCGGTGGAAATGGTCTGGCAAGATTAATTGAAGACTGGGTTTTCATTCTATTGGTCTGTTTGAACCCCAGTTCAGTCTTTCTTTCGGCAGACTAGAGTAATTATAAAATTAGTAAATTTTTTATGAAACTTGTGACAGTGCAGGCAGACATATTGGTAATTGATTATCTTTGTCCGTAGCCTGCATTATTATACATGGCTGCATGGTTTGTAACATTTGAACATTTCGAAACAACAAATGAGTGACAAGCTAATGGTTGTTTGTTTTTTCGACTTCAAGGTTCGTTATTGGGTGGCCAGCCAGGATTTCAGCACCTATGAAGACACTGTGGTGTCTTCGGGTGGGGAACTCGTGGCCGAGGTTAAAGGGCTGACTCCGGGAGTCAAGTACAAACTGCGCGTATTGGCTTACAGCGAAGGAGGAGACGGACGCATGTCTTCGCCACCATGGGAGTTCCAGTTAGGTAGGACATGACATTAATTTTTTTTATTCTAACGCTATAATTTGCATGTGACGGTAGCATAGTTGCATCGATGCATTTTATTCATCGCTTAGATATCAAACAAGCAAGCTTTGTCATAGGGTTTCGCTCTAAATGGATTTTGCTCTGTTAGTTGTAGATTAATTTGTGAAAAGTTGGTCCATGGCCAAAACTGTCAC
Organism: Cylindroiulus punctatus; assembly: GCA_034695085.1. Lineage (NCBI taxonomy): Eukaryota > Metazoa > Arthropoda > Diplopoda > Julida > Julidae > Cylindroiulus > Cylindroiulus punctatus. The sequence continues at coordinate 33,913 of JAQFYZ010000257.1, read as the reverse complement.
AAATGCTTGGTTCTTTTCCTTATCAGTATGCTTGTGCATGGTTACAATGGGTTTACATATGAGTAAGATACGCATCAAATGCATCAAATGCATGACAGGTTGCTGAGCATCTTTGGCGCTTCTGGTGGCTTTGGTGGCTTTTAGAAAATATACAAATGTAAGCACTTCAGAGAAAATAATTGACACTACTGTTTCAGGAGATGTGGAAACATTACGAGGTTCAGGCCCTAGTCAATGGAGGAACAACCAAAGTACATTGATTTGCATGTTTGCATTGGCTTTCACGCTCCAATTTCCCGCTATACGATAAATATGCAAAGGAATTCAGGCATGCATAATTATGGTCGAAATACTGGTCAAAATTGAGTCATTTCGTCCTTGTTTTTTCTTCTGCTTTTACACCCGGCTGTGAGGCAAATACCAAAGCAAATCTGATCCTTGTGATACATTTGGCATAATATGTATGATCCTTTTTGATCATCAAAGTGGTGTCTTCATCATGTTGACAAATATACAGTTGAAAAGAATACAGTATTCTTACAAGTATGCTCAATTGTTAAGAGGAGTTAGTAAATGGCTACATTAGAAGGCCATATTTTCTACGACGGAAAGAGATTTGATATTATGTTTGGCATTAAATCTGAGATCAAATGCTGTTTCTGCTTTGATTTCGACAGTATTTGGACAAGTTACACGATATGGTATTTAAATGTGAAATGGTGAAAATTTGAGGGACCAAACATATTTGCTCTGATGGTGCCGTATGAGAGAATACGATAAATGATGACTGTTTTCTAGAAAGTTTTTGATAAACACAATTCGTGTTTTACCACTCATTGGGTGAACATGGATTGGGTGTTTAGAATACGAGGGCTGGATCACACACTGGGTTATTCAATCAACTTCTCAACTACCTACCATACTCAATTGATTAAATTGTTTGAATACTAAGTCTTCACTGCCAAGCTTGTCATACTCCAACGTATTTTTAACATTCAACAACGACAGTGATTTTGAACAATTGCTATGAATCTACTCAGTGATAATGATCAGGAAATTGTTTTTTTCTGATTTGGAGTTTTATCTCATAATATTTTTAATTATTATTTATGCAATTTCCGTTTTGGATGGCTAGATCAACATTTTGCCAACTTGCTGCATCTTTGCTAACATTGTACTGGTAATATAATCGGAAATTACTGCCAATCGGTGCCAAAAAGCAGCCAAATAGAATTCTCAGCTTGTGAAAAACATAATCGTGGGTGTAATGATTTTTGATTAAAGCGTTTTTTACTTTGACTGGGACTTTGGTTGTTTGTTATTGTTGTTATTGTATTCATTGCCGGATGACCTACATTATATGCGTGGAGCATTGGAAACATTGTTCTTGCACAACTTCTGGTAATGGCATTTAACTGCTAAAGTCATCATATTAAATCTAATTGAAATTATGATTGCTATAAGATTTAATGTAATTAACAATGCTAAGTTAATAAATAGTTGTATTACGAGTCAAGGCGTACGTCTATATCCGCCAACAATACCCTTAATCAAAGATGATAATTGACAAATTTTTCACCACCACACTTTCTTTTACTCCACTTTAATGAAGCCAACAAATCCATCGCTTCAAATTATCCGCAGCGGTTTTCATTTTTTCTAGCTAATATAACACGCCTTAAATGCTGGAATAACTGAAGTACAAATGGAAAACACATATGGTAGCTCTTGTTCTTGTTTGTAATGGCCTGATTTCAACCATCGAGTAGGCCTGTATAGACATGTATTCTGGATGTTTCAGTCTGATACATATATCCTCCCCATAAAAAACAAACACATTTCGAGGAAATGTGGTAATGGTGTTTTTAAATGTTTTGTACTATGATCACCAGTTGATGTGGCAATTCCAACGTGTAGTATAAAACGTCCAAATAGCAAGGCATGTCACCAATACTGAGTCACGTTTCGAATGCCAAATGTATAGACAGGTCTTCGACCCATAAATCTTCTCTCGTAAGTATACATGTACGTATTTTCTCCAGTTAAGTTTATATCGTTTATGCCTATTTAATTATTGGCATGAGGAGAGTCCACAGCAAATAATAATACAGATAGCATGCAGATATTAATGGTACTCATCATTCGCAAAAACTAGCTGATCGACTGGTTTACATCGGTTATACCGATTTCAAATGCTGATACTTTGCTGTTTTCAACGAAAGTTCGGAATTATTTATGGTTATAGCTTTTTCATTTTATCTAATGATTTAACAACAATGTCAAAACATTTTTTTTTTTAAAACGATTTACCAAAACCACGCAATACTACCCACAGTCGCGTACTTCCAAGCTATGTAAATTACCTTTCGCGTGATAATGTTAATCCAGATAGTTTGTGTAATAAACGTAATCATAAAAATCAATAATTTAAGGTATTGATCATTGCTTCCAAAACTTTGTAATTTTGAAATTTGAAAAAAAATTTCGTAACCTAGTAAAGTTGAGCAGTAAGCTTAATTCCCAACTTGAAAGTTGTGGAGAATGACGAAAGAGCCAAAGTAGTGATTCATTTTGTACTTGAAGAGGGTAGGTAAAACTAGTTTTAGTTTATTGCTGCACAGATTTGCAGCATGGCAGTAAAACCAAAGTGAATTCACTTGTGACCATTGCTTTAACATAAAGTTAACAGATTGCAAGTTCTTTGAACTTGTTAATATCGTAACGTTTGCATTTTCAGCGGTCAACATATAAGACTAAACTCTCTAAAAACCCTCAGGAAAATGCAGCGATGCAATACTGTTAATACGACTGGTAGGTATAAAAACTGAGAAACTTGTCATTATTTTCCACCATATACATGTAGTTTAACCAGCAAAATATATAAAATGTATTTCTCGTCAGCACCCAGTGAGCCAGAATGTCGGGAATAACATTACGGGTCGAATCCAGGTACGAGCATGTCGAATACGAATGTTCGGCAGGCAAGGGAGGTATTCCTCCGGGCCCTGACACCTTACTTCATAATGGACGATCAGAAGAGGACATCGAGATTCGTGTTAAGGATGCGAAAGACCGGCAAATAAAGTACGTGAAATACCACTCCCTGCGTGCTGACCACTGGTCAGTTCAAGATCACGGGGTGGTGCTGACCCACTCGGACCGTAGAAGTATTCCTGGGCGTCCTCGATGGCGCAAAGACCGTGTTGGTGAAACCCATCCTTGGCAGGAAGACAAAGAGGCGTTTTATGCTGAAGAAGACAGAAAAGAAGCTGAAAAGGCAAATGCTAAGCAAGAAGCCCAAGAAAAAGCAGCAAAAGAAGCTCAGGAAAAGGCATCGAAAGAAACTTTAGAAATACAGAAAGCTGAGGCAGAAAGGGCAATTAAAAGGGAAGCAGCAAAACTTGCACATGATTTAGCCGAAAGAGATGCCGTGGCAACAAGCATAGGCATCACAATGGAACACAAGCGGCTGAATGCTGAATTAAGCACAGAAAGAAGTATAAGTTTTACTAACTTTGCTACCAGAGCGTCATTGATGCGACAAAACGTTGTCGCAAAACAACAGGAAGCAGAAATAATAAATGGCCTTTGCCAAGTTCTTTCAAGTAGCAACGACTGCAGTAAGCTGTGCTGTGATGCAGTGGATCAAGTGTTTACCATTGTAAAAGAAGGCTCACAGTATTCCTCGTCTGCCATCAGTGCAGTGGCTGGATTCGTTGCAAAAATACAGAATTTCGCAGATGAAAACCTCATTAAAATTCTTTTACATAACGTTGACCTCATTGCAAGATCCTTGTTAGATGTGGTCATTAGAAGGTTGCTCGCCTGCTCAGTGGAAGAAATAAAGTCAAATTTATGTTTGTTTGATTTGATGGTAGCAGTGTTTCAACAATATTGTGGAAAAAACTCCATCTGGCATAAAATTCAGAAGGACGAGGAACAAAAATATAAGGAAGCGGAAAGAGCAACCTGTGTAGAATATTTTGGACAATACAAGCATCTCAAGACTCAAGTCACATCACCAGATGACATGCTCGACTCACTTATTGCTATCAAAGACCACGAGGAGGACTATCCGTATTACTGCGTTGTTGAGAGTCTGAACACATTGGCTGATTTATGCAAAGACAGCAGCTTATCTGAAAAAGCTTGTAAATTTATCCTGCAATTAGCAGAGGAGGAATACACCTTGCTGCCACTAAGAGCTCTTGATTTGATTGCTCGAAACATGCCAACGAATGGCAGTAATGCGGTGCAAGAGGCAATTCTGAGGAACTGCTTCGAAAAGGGTCAAATGAGTGAAGGCATGTTGGAGTACTTGGAGAAAGTATGCAGCAACCGAGTCCACTCTTCGTTTAAGAATCCGGAAATGCTGCAATGGATAGGAGAATATGTCCGAAACTTTAAACACATCCACACTGGATTTTTCGGTTACGTCACTTCCCTTGTAAGCAACTGCGTTTTTGACACAGTCGAAGAGTTCAAGTACTGCATTTGCGTTTTGGAGTACTACCTGACACACATGGGTGTGTCGGATACGAAAGCAGAACTGCAGAAAGATGGGAGCTACAAATTTGTAAAATTTCTAAAAAATGCAAAAAGTGACGCAATGAAAGCTACTCTGGTGGAATCATTGACAAGACTTCTCCTTATGGACAGAATTGAAAAGAATGCTGAGTTGTCAAAAGCTTTAGTGGAGATGATGTCTGGAATGCAAGAAGACTTAAGCCAAGCTGCTTTTGAGTATCTTCATCTGGAACTAAGCAAAAACGTGCAGTCATTCGAGTGGATTACTGTGCCCAAATCAGTGCTGACAGTTGACAATCAGAAGCTGAAGAAATTCTACATTTTGTTAATAGCTGAGAGGCTCCAGTTGAAGGACATGATCTATGAGGTACCACAAGAAACATTGTGTTCAATTGCAGAGATGGTGAAAAATGGCTGTTTCGATGAAGATACCGTTGCAGCCTGCTTGACAACTATTGGGATTGAACTTGCCAAAGAAAAATCACGAGAGGCGTTAAAAGAAATTACAAAACTAGAATACTTTGAAACAATCTTAAGCAAGTATGAGAACAAGCTCATCAAAGAGAAAGCTGTATTTGCAATATCGGAATTGTCTATGGCGTACAGTGACTGCAGAATGGGGTGCTTTCCAATTCTGAAGGCAGTTTTCTTCAACTGGCCTACCATAAAGGCACGTGCGTATGCCTCAAGGGCTCTAAGCAAAATCATACCGGAACTGCCCAAGAATAAAGAAGCTGGCCTTCTGTTAAAAGGTTTCATGAATCCGGATGTCGTAAATGCAACAGTAGTTACTCCAACGCAGAAACAAGAAGATACATCAGTATTCCTGGCCTGGATTGACCACTTCCAAGGCGAAATCCCCGAAGAAGACTTTAAACAACTTTGCCAGTGTTCTATAAACGCATCCGACAAAACAATCTTCCAAATTCTTTTTGGAACGGCATTGCAGAAGGACCTTGAACCACAAGGCAAAATAATTGAACAATTTCATCAGTTTTGGGAAGATTCCTCATGCTCACTGTCAACTGAAGCCATTGCAGGTATCAAGCACTTTATTGAGCACGAAGAAAAATCAATGGACAGCAAAACTCTGCTCGCAGAAATACTTTCTAATTACTGCAAACGAAGCAGTCATCCGACCATGGAAATAATGGATGCACTAAATGCCCTTAATGCAATCAAAGACGCAAAACTAGGTGAGGTGTTTGCCACAGCCACGAGTGACTACATCTGTAATGCATTTTTACCACAAAGTGCCATGAAACACTTGTGGGACAAAGTAGTAGACATCAGTGTAAGCATTCCAGTTCGCAAGATTGTTGCTAGGACAATAACTCTGGCAATTCTGCAACATGATGGAAGTTTAGACGAACAGTACTTACCAAAACTACTTTGCTTGTTAAATGTTGCAGAATTGAAGTTATCTGCATTATTCATATTGTGCAGCGCGAACGTAAATCAATTGACATCGGTTTCTTCACAGCTGCTGGAAAATTTGCTCAGCATTCAGAAACCCACCACGATGACAATTACTGATAAATCAGATGCAATGTCTAATGAACAAGGCCTTTGCTTCAGGCTTACCCAGCTACTTTACAAGAAACTGAAGGACAATAAGAACCCATTCGTCTTCTCCGATCTCAACACCAATGATTCAAAAGGGGAGCCTCTACATTGCAATTGGATGATTGAATGGATTAAGATGTACCCTGCAGATGAACAGCAATTATTCAAATTAGTCAATTCAATGGCCAATAAACTGACACGAACAGCAGCAAGCACAAAAGAGGGCGACCAGATGAAGGTCCAGCTGCTCGTCTCCAAAGCCGAAAACGCCAGAATGCAAACACAGTATGCCAAAGCTATGTCATGGCTTGACAAATCTGGCCAAAATGCAAAACTTTATTCTCTCAATGAATTTGAAAACGAAATTGTGCTACAAAGCGCAATTGTGCATCAACTCTTTGGAAGTCACAGAGCAGCTATCAGGGAATTTAAGAAACTGCAAACAACTACGGACGCCACAGACTCAAAATGGCTTCAGCGTGGCATAGCAAAGTCACTACTAGCTTCTGGAAGATTTGATGCAGCAATAAAAGCGATTAAAAACTTGTCGACAAATGTCGAAAATGAATTCCTTATTACTTTATGTGAGAAGGCTACGTTGCTCTTCAACTATCTCATTGAGGTGACTGGATCTAAAATAATTGCTAAAGCACAAATCAAATACCTGCTCACAAAAACACAGAACAGCGATCCAAAAGATGCCTGCTCATTGGTGGACTTCCTCTTGGAAAGAGGTGAGCACTATGATCTTTCAGTACTTGCAACAAAACCAGAAAGTGAATGGAAGCTTGAATTCCTCAAAAGTGAGATTTATGGCCGGCTAAAAGATGCTGAAGATCGATATCCAGAATTTGCCATTGCTTACAACAAATTGAAAGTATTCCTGCAGACTACTCATCTCGATGCTGGATCCGAGATATGGAGGACAAAACTGAATGGTTTACTCGATGGAATTCTGAAATGTCAAAGAGAAGTTCGCATTGTGTCTGCAAATGCAGTCATCGACACTTTTTTTCTTTTGCGACTGAAAGACGACAGTGGACGTAACATTTTATCATCTTGTAAAAGCGATAATGAATTGATAGACGGTCTTAAGTTGGAATGGTTGAAGGGAGAATGCATTGCCAATAAGCTGCAGCCACCGCCACCAGCAAGTGAACTTCAAGAATTTTGGGAAGCAGTCAAGAATGGACCAATGCAAAATAAACCCATTGGATTCGTGCAAGATTTTTTTAAAATTGCTGTTAAATCAAATGCATTTCAACACATTATGTCTTTCTTGAAGTTTTGCCAAAGCCACGATGTGAATGCGCATGAAATTGACTCATTGGTTAACCAATCTGTTATGACAGACCTGATCAAAAAGGATGTGAATTTGAAAGAAAGACAAAAACAAATCGAGAGAGGACTTATTATTGACGAAATTCAAAAGGTTTTTGGAAATGTGAACAAGCATGACCAATTGCAATTTTATCTTCTCGGGCTATTTGACCGCAACACGTCATCGGGTGAAGATATTCTAAAGCTACTACAAACAGTCGAAACAGACAACAAAGAAGCCATCGCACAAGCTCTGCTGGAAACTTTATACATCTTCACAACATACCAGCTGGAATCACAACCGACAGCAAAAGAAGTCCTGAGCTCATTTTGGGATTCGAAAGATATAAACAAATGGAAATCAAGCGTGAGAGGTGCTTGCAACAGTCGTTTTGAATCAAGTAACACAGGAGATAAATCAGTTGAGCAGCTCATCAAGGAGCTTCTGGGTGATAACAAGACATGTTCTGATTATGTGAAAAACAATATCAGCAAACTCGAAGGTTTAGTCAACGAAGTCAAAAGTTTCAAAAATTCAACAATTAAAGATCTTTCTTCCAAAAAAATTGAAGAATGGACAGCAGACAATTTGAAGCAATGGGCAAACAAGGTGAAAAAGGATCCCAAGATGGTCAACTCCAAGGAATACATGGTGGAACTACTAGCGATTATGCAACAAGCTGTGCATGTCACTAAAGGGTACCGATTGCGAGACATTGGTCTCATGTCGTTGATAATGCTGCTATTATCGAAAGAAGACAAGACAAAAGAAAAAGGGTGCCTTGCAAAGATTTCCACGGGAGAAGGCAAGTCGTCAATTGTCGCAACATTAGCCGCCATCAAAGTGCTTCAGGGACAACAAGTAGACATCGTGACCAGCTCCCCAGTACTTGCCCAAAGAGATGCATCAGAATGGCAGGAGTTTTATGCAAATTTGGAAATATCAGCTATGGATAACACCGGGCAACAGTTGCATCTCGACAAGCCAAAAGAATGTTACACCAAGGATGTCGTTTATGGGGATGCATCAACGTTTGAGGGTGACGTCCTAAGACACCAATTCAGCTTGCTGGGCACACGAGGGCATCGCGGGTATGATGCAGTCATCGTCGATGAAGTAGACAGCATGTTCATCGATGGAAGCGGTCATTCAACAAGGCTAATCGAAAGCATGCCAGAGATGGAGTACCTGGAAAATATCCTCGCAAAAATCTGGTACGAAATCCAAGCATCTGGATGCGTGGAAATTAACGCCAAGACGTACCTCATCGATAAGTCCAAGGGCGATGCAACAATAGATGGCCTGTTCCAATCCATCGCAAAGGTTTTGCCAGAAAAATACAAACTCGAGTGTAACGTACACGACCAAGTTGCTTTAATGCAAGGTACTCAGTTATTCGCCACGGCCATGCTGAAAAAGCTGTTGGGCGACGAAAAATACAGAAAGGGCATTGCAAACATTCTCCGAGTGAAGCTGACACCGAAAGATGGCAGTGGCTCTGAAGACGTCGTTGCTGAGTTTATTAAAAGCCAATGGATGCTTGATTCTGAAGCTGATGTGAGACGGGCGCTGGAGAATTTTCTGGACGTGTCCATCACCGTTCACGAGGCTAAAGCCGGGGAAATGACACTTTCCAAAAAATTCCACCACTTCACCGGAAACACAGAAATGCGAAGAGAAGAAATTCATTTTTTCACCGATGGCAGCCGTCTGTATTACTTGAGACCTGTTGAGAGCATGCTCAAGGGGATAGCTGAAAGAACAGAGGTCAACGTGGCCAACATGGTCAGAACATCGGGTTCCATCAACCCAGTCTTGAATCAAATGTTAGATGGCGGTAACACGGAAGTGGATGCTGATGCCATAATGATTCCGGCTCATTTGCATGACATGTTCTTGACAAAAATTGATGATTGGATCCAAGCTGCTCTGCAGGCCCGGTTCATGTTGGAGGAGAACCGCGACTACATAATCAAGGACTTTGAAGGAGTGAGCACCATAGTGCCTGTCGATTTCGGAAACACAGGAGTGACTGAGGAAAGCTGTGTCTGGGGCGAGGGCCTCCACCAATTTCTCCAGCTGAAGCACAAGTTCAGAATCACGCCTGAATACCTCGCCACGAATTTACTTTCAAACCTGACGTTCTTCAGGAAATACAACACTATATCTGGTCTCACTGGCACCCTCGGAGACGAATGCGAATGCCAGTTGCTGAAGGATTTGTACCAGGTTTGGACCATAAACGTGCCCACGTTCAAGACCAAACAACTCTTCGAACTGGCCCCCATTGTTGCCCTCGATGGCAGCCAGTGGTTGAACAGCGTCATGTACTCTGTTGCTCTGGAGGCCAAGAGCAAGCGCGCAGTTCTGATCATCTGCAAAACCATCGAGGACGTCGGCATTGTCCATGATTATCTGCAGGAGCACATGAAGGAGGAAGCAAGTTTTAAGATTTATTCCAGAAGCGACACATCTGAAGCCGACGCCGTGGACGATGACCTGCAGCCGGGAACCGTCATAGTCGCAACAAACCTTGCTGGAAGAGGCACTAACATTAAACTAACTAAAGAGGTCGTTGCAAATGGTGGCCTTCATGTGATTATCTCCTTCCTCCCATCTAACTTGAGAGTCGAGGAACAGGCTGCAGGAAGGGCAGCCAGATGTGGCGAGCCTGGAACATTCGTACTAATTATCAATGCCATGACAGATATACAGGACTGCGCAGATGACCCATCCATCAGTGGCATCAAGCATCTTCGGAAGAAGATGGAGGAGGCTCGAGTCAAAGATGTCAGGGATCGGTTAGTCAAAGAGATCGAAACGGAAGAACAGCTCTTCAACAACTTCTGCGCTTTAAGAAACCGCCTAAAATCAAAAAATGGAAACATCAGCGATCATGTCTTGAGCGGCATTGCTGAGAGATGGGCAGTGCAGCTCGAAACAGCGAAAACAAAGGGCCAGATTGACTGGAGCACCATCGTGGATGACTTCAACATCTTTTTCGCAGATCTGGAGCGGAAGCAGGGCGATGCTGTCATCAACCCAGCCTATTACACCCTCGATGGAAATAAGTTATGCATCGAAGGCAAGTATGTCGATGCTGTCAAGAGCTTCGAGAAAGCTGTGGCTCTGGACGCCTATTTCGTGCACAACGCCTACTACAACATGGCCTATGCCACCATCAACAAAGACCAAGGCAAGGGGCAGGACAAAGCAGGGGCCAAAGCGCAGCTGGAAAAAGCTTACACGCTCATCATACAAGTGGCCATGCCCTCACTCATGCAGCTGCATTCCATGGTCGAAACAAAGCCGTTGAAAGTGGAAGATTCAAGTGTGAAGCCGTCGTCAGAGGACTCCCAATTCACCAGGCAAGTTAAAGGCAAGATAAACTTTTACTACTTGCAGCTGAAAAGCATCGAAAACGCCATGAAACAGCTGGACAGCATAAAGGGCGCGGCTGTTGCGAAACTAAGCAGCTCGGCCGAGAACTTCTACGAGGAAAACAAGCAGGAGTTCCACGAGCAAGACTTGACTGAAATGTACAACGACGGATTTATCAGCTTCATCAGGGTGGAGAAAAGACCGGTGCCCTGGTACGAATTTGCAGTGGTCTTCATACTGGGCGCCATCCAAATCATTGCTGGAATTGCGCTGAGCTTCGTGGGAATGGCCAATATTGGGGCTGGACTGATATTCGACGGAATTGGAGACATCGTGATGGGCATCAAAGCAGTGATTAGTGGAGAGCTCGATTTGGCAGCATACCTGAAGGGCAAGTGCACCAACTTTGCAGTGAATTTGCTGTGTGCTGGAGCTGGGGCAGCCATCAAGGCTGTTTCTGCACTGTCGAAAACTGTGACGAAGGCAATTAGCACCGTTAAACGTCTCCCTGGGAAAACAATGTCCAAAATTGCCAGAAAAATTACGAAAAGTTCAGCATACGGCAAGGCAGACATTCACGTGTTTAGCAAGATCAAAAATTCAAATATGATGTCCAGTTTTACGGATCATAGGAATAGCGTTTTTGAAACAATTAGTGGGAAGAAATCCAACTTTTCGACCAGTTTAAAAAAACACCTACGCATAGACAAGCTTTCGGATGAACATCAGAAGATACTGAAGTCTGTGGGGAAAGAAATAGTCGACGCTGGAGTTTCTGAAGGGGTTCTTCCAGCTGTTGAGAAATCTCTTCTGAAGCCCATTGAAGGAAAAATCAAAGAAAGGATCAAGTCCACCGTCAGAGAAACTCTGCAGGCAGAATTATGCCCTGGTAAGGACACGTACCAGAAACTCACAGAGGTCTTAACCTCGAGCAATGGCAAAAATGCAGCTGCTGAAATAGACGCAAGCATGAGTGAGTTCTTCGTTGGATACGAATCGGATCTGGGCAAGCAGTTCCATGGCTTTGCGGAAATGCTTGCTGGGAAAATGAAATCAGCAACAATTGACTATGTGAATAATGAAAGGTCAAACCTGAAACGCGAGGGAAATTTGGGAGCCTTAAGGGTTGTTCAATTCATCGTTGATGTGACACTTGATGTCACACTAAAAAACGACATGATTCAAGGTTTAAACGCGATGACACCACAACTGATTGGGCATTTGAAGGTGGTGCTGGATGGATTGAGTACCATCGAGCCGTCGCCTGATCAGAAATCTGAGCCAGTGGATGACGTCCAGAAAGTCATCGACGAATACGTCGAAAATTGGAGCGAAGAAATCGCCTCTGAAGTCACTCAATTCGTGATGAATGGAATCCTCAGACCCACTACAGCATCGAGCTTTCAGCGAATGTACAAACATGGTAGCAAATTATTTGATAAATACCTTCAACAGGCTGACGCTCGTCTAGCTGAAAAGCAGAACGATGTCAAAGACAAGGTGGAGCAAGCAACATCAGAGGCTGATGAGAAGAAGAAGGACAAGGATGGCAAGGCAGAGAAAACATCTCCAGAAGCTGATGAGAAGAAAAAAGACAAGGATGGCCAGGCAGAGAAAGCAACTCCAGAAGCTAATGAGAAGAAGAAGGACAAGGATGGCAAGGCTGAGAAAACTATTCCAGATGCCGATGAGAAGAAGAAGGGCAAGGATGGCAAGGCAGAGAAAAGCACTCCAGAAGCTAATGAGAAGAAGAAGGACAAGGATGGCAAGGCTGAGAAAACTATTCCAGATGCCGATGAGAAGAAGAAGGACAAGGATGGCAAGGCAGAGAAAACGACTTCAGAAGCTGATGAGAAGAAGGACAATGGAGAAAAGGCGGAACTTGCAGTTTCAGAAACTGAGACAAATAAGGGGAAGAAAAGAAAGGCAGAGACTGCAACTACAGAAGCTGAGAAGAAGAGGGACAAGCATAATGAAAACAGGCCAAAGCCAAAGACATTTAACGAAGCACTTGACCAGCTAGATCTTGACAATGATATTTACAAAGCAGGGAAAAAGGTGAAGTCGTATGTAAGCGCACTGAACAGGCTGGTGAAACGCACCAGGGACAACAAAGATCCAATGGAAAACAGCCAAGACATGCAGATGACCGCGTACAGCTCCATGCTGCAAAGACCTATCCAGATTTTCCAGGAGACTGACGATGGCGAGCTTCTGTTCAAGGACAGTTATTGTGAAAACATAGGCGATGGTCAGTTTGCGCCCATTCTTATTCTGCAAATGCCAGCGGAATCTGATAATGGTGTGAAGTTTGCTCCCATGGTTCTAAACGAAAACAGGGTCTTGGAGGTCCTGGAGTCGACCGACTTGCCAGACGAATGCAGCCTGTCCACCTCCATCTTCATCGCTGATGGAACCCACCAAGTCAGTGGCAAGTCGATCGAGGAATTTCACAGAGACATGGTGCGTGTTATCAACAACAATGTCCCTAGGTTCCCGAATTCGGTCAAAATCAGCTTCGACAGACTGGACAAGATATCCAAAGACATCATCCTTTGCAATACAGCTTGAGAAAAAAATGGCATTTACATGGCAATGGATAATTTGCATTGAAATTGGCAGTGTAGACAGTGTAGGAAACGTTCAACTATTGTCATTATAAAATCATCACCGTTGTGGAAACTATTGCCGAATCTCTTAAAGTTTCTTTGGAGTTTTGCAGCAGTGAAGTGATTCCACCTTCCATGGTTAGAGGGCGCTGAGTTTAAAGATGTCATGTTACTGCTCTGCGCCCTCTTGCGGAAACATTTCAGGCGATAAATTCCACAGAAAACTTTGTGAGGTTATTGTTTGACATCACCAAACTCGATCGCAATATTTCAAATAGCCTACTCGCAAAACCTTTTCAAGAATGCAAGTTTACATGTATCCACCGTTAATTGAATATGTTGTGCTTACTATTGTTTATGTAGACGTATTATACACATAGTTGCGTAATAACAATCATTGTGAAATTAAAGTTTGCCTCCGAAATGTAATTATTGAATTCTGCTGTTAATTTATCCCCATGAGATAATCATTTGATACACTAACCCGTTCTGAGAACTTGTAATATTGAGCATGAATCTGTAATCCTACTGATGTTTTCTAAAGCAATTGGGTAATCATATCACAGCCCCTTAAGACAAGAAAATTGTTTTTGGATTGGCCTTATTATTATTTATCATCATTATAACCTCTACAAATTTGTTAGGGCTTTTGTCAACTGATTACTCACACCTCAAAAAAGATCAGTCTAACACTTTTCAACAAATCTTTCGATCCCCTGCAGGTTTATGAAATTTGTTAATTCCTTCGAAATAATTTAAATGAAAACCGTCTTTTTTTAAGTAAATTATTTAGCTTTGGAGTGTTACTGTCCCGTCCGTCCGTTTTTTGACATTTAAATACAAATGGAGTGACAAAGACCGTTTTGCTATAGATAACTATTTGCTGCAGAATTAAGTGATTTGGAATGTTCCTATGTCTGTTCTTATTATGCAAGGAATGGTTTGCCAACTCTTTTAATAATTATTCAATTTACTTTTCTTTTCTTTAATTTACAATTTACTTTTCTGCCATCCTTTTTCATTACCCCTGATGTTGATTAATTAGTAATAAACTTTGTGCGGTATTGACTTTTAATCTTTTCTTTTCGAAATTGTAATGGGAATGAAAGCCTTAACCTCATTTATAGGTTCACAAGTATTTAGTTGTGATTTTCAAATTTGAAATTTCGTCGTTGTCAATTAACAGCTGTAACTATATACAAAAACAGTGAATGTGGAATGCAGGCACTGTAGGCATTGTAGGCACCTTGTATGATCCAATGATCAACAGGTATCAGCGTTACCAGAATGACAAATCAATTTCGATTTACATGCATTCTCTACGAGCAAACTTAAAATGTAACAGTACAACGCATTTTCTGCTAATCAACTTCATATCGCTTGAATTCAAAACGTTAATCGAGTTTAGTACATAATTGTGATAATTATTACAGAATATGCATATACATATCTTACTGGTTAGTTGAACAAAATAAAATACCAGGTGTTATATACTGAGCCACAGAGTAACTTATTGAGTCACTTGGAAAAATTGAAATGAAGCGATATTAACAAGAGCACCTGCATAAGCACCACTGGAAAAAGTAATGTACAACTGATGTAGCCCGGTAGGAAAGAATTTAATGAACTGACGAAGGTTAGCCCATTTTTGATCACCATTCGTATCTCCAGTTAGCAATATTACAAACGGCTCGTTGCTTGGATCATCCAAATGAAGGTTTATGCTCCCTATGAGGTCCCATCCTATATGAGCTGCCACAACAACTTCTACTTGGTTGGCTCCATCTTGAAAATCGACTTCATAAAACCCAACCAAAGTTTGGGCATTGAGAAGATCTAAGGCCGTATCTGTGATATTACGGCCGCAAATTAAAATTCACGAAATTACTGCAAACATTTGTGACCCCCTGTACGATAGTAACGATACACCCTGTATCATCGACAGGTATCAGCGTTTAATACCGGAATGACAAATCAGTTTCGATTTACATTTATACTTTTAACTTTATATCGCTTGAATTCACAACGTTATCGAGTTCAGGACAGAATTATGATGATCATTACAAAATACATGTATACATGTACATATGTATTAACGGGTTAGCTTTGCAAAATAACAGGTATTATATGCTGTGCCAGCGAGTAACTTACTTATGGAGTCACTTGGAAAAATTGAAATGAAGCGATATTAACAAGGGGACCTGTAAAATCGCCACTGGAAATAGTTATGTACAACTCGTGTATCTCAGTAGGAAAGAATTTAATGAACTGGCGAAGGGTAACCCAGTTTTCACTTTGTTTCGCATTCGTATCTCCAGTTAGCAGTATTACAAACGGCTCGTTGTTTGGATCATCCAGATGAAGGTTTATGCTTCCAATGACGTTCCATGCTATATCAGCTTCTACAACAACTTCTACTTGGTTGGCTCCATCTTGAAAATCGACTCCATAATAACCAACAACGGATGTATGGTCAAACGTAACATATGTTTCACACACGTTGGTATCAGCGCATGGTGTCAGTCTTGCAGTGCCAGACACAAAATCCCAATCTGTTACAGTTATCTTCGTGAATGGTACAGTTGATATCCCCTTCGGTTTGGTAGCAGTCTTTAATGTTCCATTTCCGCTCATGGGCATGGCCAACACAACATGCAAGATGCTAAACAAAGCAAGTAAATAGAAAGTCATGATGAAATTCAATAGTCGATAGAAGTTCCAAGTCAGACTTGCTGTTGTAGAATTCAATTTCTGCTAATATATAGGCTTTATTTATCTCAAAATCATTTCAGAATAAAGAAGTAATTGGCTTATGATTGAGATTTGTAACAATGATTGCAGGTCCTCCATTATAATCATTTCATCACTACATAATTCTCGCCGATATAGCAGTAACCTTATTGATTGACCTTACATGTACATATGCAATTTCATAATATCTAATCGGAAACGAAAGATCGAGGACACAGTGACAAACATTATCGACACCTTACACTGTAGGCCTATTTGTTTCTTTATTTAAAATATTCAATTGAAAGGTGATAAGGTATGGATAAATCAATCAGTTTGAGTGCGCTGGCAAAAATAAGTATGCTCTTATCGATAGCTAGTTATTCAATCTTGGAGGAAAATGAGGGAAATATTGATTAGATACGCTCGTATTTTCGATTTCTTGAGCGACATGGTTGAAGATTGTTAGATTGGAACGAATTGTTGTTCGATTAGTTGTAACATTTGCTGAAGATTGGTATTGGGTATTATACAGAGGGGCCCAAAAAATTTGCTCACCCTTTGATATACATGTGTGCAGAGTGATCACATTATTTTGGACCCCTCTTTATAATAGAGTATTAAGAACAGATCAACGTACAAAATGATTGTCGAGGGAATAATAAAGCATTCAATTATATTTTGGTTACATTTATTTTGTTGATACACTTTCATACAGTATATTACACAACTTCAGGTAATGTACATATTGAATTTATATTAGGTACAAATATTACATTTTATTGATACACAGGTTATATTGAATATTTTAATAATTAATGAATATAATTACAAATTTGTATACACTAACGCGCTTTTTACCACGCAGCAATTTTTGCAGCTGTATAATTGACAGACAAAGTAAAATGGGTGATGTATTTCGTAATATTCATCGGCATTTAAATTGATTCGCACATACTGTTTTACAATTTGAATTAGTTACCAATGCACACGCAATACTGTAATTTTCAATAAGTACGTTCAAGTATGATGTCATCACCTTAAGGTGGAGGAGTCAACCAAATGCTCAGGTCCAAACTTGGGACATTGATGCCCCGAGTCATCATTTTAACTGTTTTATCCAACTTTGCAAAATTTCGCCTACAATGTTTTCTTTATACTTTTTCTATATGTCGGGTGTTTGTTTTGGTGGGTGAAGGAGGGGGGAGTAATCAGAAAAGGAAAACAGTCATGCTTGAACATTCCCTGCATCAATATAACCACATCCTTAATCTATACTAATGTAGCTAATTATAAATTGCATTGCTTGATTGCATTAAAATCAAAAAGCAGATTATCCGATTTGGTCTGATCAAATGTAAATCATTCAGCGACGGACCTGAGAAACATCACAGCCACTTTTGTCCCCCAGCTATTTTTGTCTCAAACTGTTTTGCAAAGGACGATGTCTTTGGACATCTTGTCCAGTTTGTCGAAGTCGACCTTGACTGAAGTTGGGAACCTCGGAACATTGTTGTTGATCGCCCGCATCATGTCCTTGTGGAATTCCGCGATCGACTGGCTGCTGACATCTTGGTTTCCATCAGCGATCAAAATTGAGGTGGAAAGACTGCACTCGTCCGGCAAATCGGCCAGTTCCAGTATCTCCAGAACTCCGTCCTGGTCGGGCACGATGGGCAAAAACTTTACTCCAGCAGCAGATTCTGTTGGCAGCTGCAGAATCAGAATGGCCTGACCCGTGCCGAGGTTTTCCCGGTAACTGTCAATGTATCGGATTTCTCCGTCCTCGGTCTCCTGGAGTACCTGGATGGGTTTCTGCAGCATAGAACTGTACGCGGTCATCTGCATGTCTTGGTTGTTTTGCATTGGATCTTTGTTGTCGCTGACGTATTTCACCAGACTCACCACTGCGCTTAAGCCAGATCTTGCCTCAATCATTGCTTCGTAAATGTCGTTAGGCTCGAGTTGGCCAAGCGCTTCTGAAAATGTCTCAGGCTTTGGTTTGCTTTCTGGTGCCTTGTCTTTGCTCTTCTCAGCCTCCGAATTTGTAGGCTCTGCCTTGCGTTCCTTGCCGTTGTCGTCCTTCTTCTCAGCTTCTGGAGATGCCTGTTTCGTCTTGCTTTCTGTATCATTGTCCGTCTTGTTCTTTTCAGTTTCTGAAGATGTTTGTTCCGTCTTTTTCTCCGTATCCTTGTCCTTCTCAGCGTCCGGTGATGTAGGTTTTGTCTCGCTTTCTGCATCATTGTCCTTTTTGTTCTTATCAACTTCTGAAGATGCTTGTTTCGCCTTGCCTTCTGTATCCTTGTCATTCTTCTTTTCAGCTTCTGAAGATGTTTGTTCTGTATTGATTTCCTTATCCTTGTCCATCTTCTCTGCTTCTGCAGATGCTGGTTTTGTTTTGCCTTCGGTATCATTGTCCTTCTTGTTCTTATCAGCGTCTGGAGATGCTTGTTTCCTCTTGCCTTCCATATCCTTAGCCTTCTTCTTTTCAGCTTCTGATGATGTTGGCTTCGTCTTGCCTTCTGAATCTCTTTTCTTCTTCTTTTCTGCTTTTAATCGTGCATTTGTTTCAAACTGCGATTTTTTAACGATTTGTTTACCAGCTTTGCCCACCTGTTGAACACTCGCTCGTGTAGAAGGTCTGACGACTCCGTTCATCACAAATTGGGTAACTTCGGTCGCAATTTCTTCGCTCCAATTTTCGACGTATTCGTTGATGACAGTCGAGACGTCTCTGGCATCGGTTTTTTGACCTGGTTCTAAAGGGATACTGCTTACTTTGTCAAGCACAGACTTCAAATGCTTGATCAAGTCTGAGGTCATTTCGTTTAAATCCGCAATTATGTCAGCATTGATTACAGCAAGAGTGATTTGTTCAACGGCGATATTTGCAATAACTTTCACGGCACCCCGACCGCCTTTACTATCGATGTAATTGTTTGTCTCGTCCTTGAGTTTTCCAACTATCTTTTCCGCAATGCCGTGAAATCTACTGCCCAGTTCGGATTCAAATCCCTCAAAGAAGTCGCGCATTTTGGCATCGATTTCGGCATCTGCATTTTTTCCATTACTCGAGTTGAGAACTTCATTGAGTTTTTTGTAAATGTCCTTGTCTGGGCTTAATTCTTTACGCAGTGTTTCTTTGACCGTGGATTTGATCTTTTCTTTAATTTTCCCTTCAATGGGCTTCATAACTGCATCTTCAATAGCTGGAAGAACACCTTCAGTTATTGCAGCTTCTAATAGTTCTTCACCCATCAACTTTAGAATCTTCTGCTGATGACCTGTCAATCCCAAGATGGTTTTTGTTTTTTCCGAAAATCTTGTCTTCTTCTTACTTATTGCATCCAAAAAGTCGTCTCTGTGACGCTTAAAACTCTTCATCATACTTGAATTTTTGAGTTTGTCAAGCGTATGCTTCTTCATTTTATTGAATGCCTTCTTGCCCGTTCTTATTAAGTAGTCGCCAAAAGAACTTTCCTCAAAAGTTTTTGCAGCTTTGGCCAATGCTTTCCCAGGGAAATTCTTAACGGCGTCGACTACACCTTTTACTGTTTTTGATGCCTCAGAAACAGCCTTGAAGGTTGCCCCCACTCCAGCACACAATAAGTCAACTGCGAAGTTAATACATTTACTTTTTAAATATGCTGCTAAATCGAGCTCGCCTGTGATTACGGCTTTAATACCCATCACGATATCTCCCATTCCTTCCATAATCAGGCCAGCTCCAACATTTTCTAGCCCGGGTACACAAAGCAGTGCAATTCCAGCTACGAGTTGAATGGCGCCCAGAATGAAAACTATGGCAAATTCATACCATTTTACTGGCTTTTTCTCCACTTTATAGAAGCTGATAAATCCATCATTGTGCACTTCAGTCAAGTCTGCCTCGTTGAACTCCTGCGTATTTTCTTCATAGAAGTTAGCAGCTGAACTACTAAGTGTTGCTACTACGGGACCGTCTATGCTTAGTTGATTCAGCGCGTTTTGGATGCTTTTACATAGCAAGAAATAGAAATTGATCTTGCCTTTAATTTGCCTGGTAAATTCGGAGTCTTCAGAGGAAACATTCATTCGCGGATCTTCTTTATCTAATTTATTATTTTCATCTATTAAAGCCCTTGTTTCAACCATGGCATGCAGTTGCATAAGTGAGGGCATGGCAACTTCTATGATAAGTGTGAGAGCTTTTGCTAATTGCGATTTTGCTCCTTCTTTGTCTTGATTTCCATTGATTGTCCCGTATGCCATGTTGTAGTAGGCGATGTGCACAAAATACGCATCTAATGCCACTGCTTTCTTATAGCTTTCGATTGCTTTGGCATAGTCCCCTGTGAAGCATAGCTCGTTTCCTTCAAGGGTGTAATAAGACGGATTCATCACAGCATTTCCCTTCGTCTGCTTATCCTCTAAATCTGCGAAGAATGTGTTGAATTCGTTGACGATTGTGTTCCAGTTAATTTTGTCTTTCGTTTTTGCCAATTCGAGCTGCACTGCCCATCTCTCAGCAACACCGTTTAAAACGTAAGGACTGATAGCTTCATTTTTGCCTTTTATTTTATTTCTCAATGTGCAGAAATTCTTGAAAAGCTGTTCTTCCGTTTCGATCTCTTTGACCAACCGATCCCTGACATCATTGACTCGAGCATCCTCCTTCTTCTTCCGAAATTCCTTGATGTCACTAATTTGGAAAGATGGGTCATCTGCGCAGTCCTTCATATCTGTCATGACATTGATAATTAGTACGAATGTTCCAGGCTCGCCACATCTGGCTGCCCTTCCTGCAGCCTGCTCCTCGACTCTCAAGTTTGTTGGGAGGAAGGAGATGATCACATGAAGGCCTCCATTTGCAACGACATTATCAGTTAGTTTTATGTTGGTGCCCCTTCCTGCGAGGTTTGTTGCGACTATGACGGTTCCCGTGGTCAGGTCATCGTCCACGGCGTCGGCTTCTGAGGTGTCACTCCTGGAATAGATCTTAAAATTTGCTGCCTCCTCCTTCTTGATGTGCTCCTGCAAATAATCGTGGACAATGCCGACGTCGTCAATAGTCTTGCAGATTATTAAAACAGCGCGCTTGTTTCTGATTTCCAGCAGAACAGAGTACAGGACACTATTTAACCACTCGTTGTTATCCAGAGCAACAATTGGAGCCAATTCGAACAGTTGTTTGGTTTTGAATGTCGGCACGTTTATAGTTGAAACCTGATACAAATCCCTTAGCAGTTTGCATTCGCATTCGTCTCCGAGGGTACCGGTGAGACCAAATATCGTCTGATATTTCCTGAAGAAAGTGATATTTGAAAGAAAATTTGTTGCCAGGTATTCCGGTGTGATTCTGAACTTGTGTTTGAGCTGAAGAAACTGATGAAGACCTTCTCCCCAGACGCAGCTTTCCTCAGTCACGCCAGTGTTACCGAAATCAACGGGCACAATGGTGCTCACTCCTTCGTTGACCTTAACTATGTAGTCACGGTCCTCCTCCAGCATAAACCGGGCTTGCAAAGCAGACTGAATCCATTCGTCAATTTTCATCAAGAACATTTCGTGTAGATGAGAAGGAACTACGATGGAATTATCTTGGTTTGCAGTGTTGTTTGAAGAATCAGGCGTGTCTAACACAGGGTTTGTGGTACTTGATTTTTTGACCATCTTTTTCACATTGATCTCTGTTCGTTCAGCAATAGCTTTGAACATGCTATCAAAAGGTTTTAAATAATACAAGCCACTACCGTCGGTGAAAAAATGAATTTCTTCACTTCGCAGTTCTGTGCTTCCAGTGAATTCGTGGAATTTTTCAGAAAGTGTCAGTTCCCCGTCTTTGGCTTCGTGAATGATAATGGACACGTCGAGAAAATTTTCCAGTACTCGTCTTACATCTGCTTCAGAATCGAGCGTCCATTGGCTTTTAATCAAATCAGCAACGACGTCGTCAGTGCCGTCACCAGCATCTTTCGGTGCCAACTCTATTTGGTGGGTGTTTGCAATGCGTTGTCGGTATTTTCCATTACTCAACTGATTTTCTAGCATGGCATCGGCGAATAACACAGTACCTTGCATTAAGGAATCATCGTCGTATACGTTACACTCAATTTTTTTTCTTTCTGGTAGAACCTTTGTAATGATTTCGAACAGGCCATTTATTGTGGCTTTTCCTTTGCATTCATCGATGAGGTATGTCTTGTCGCTAATTTCCACACACCCAGATCCTTGAATTTCATACCAAATTTTCGCTAGGATATTTTCAAGGTATTCCATTTCTGGCATGCTTTCAATCAGTCTCGTGGAATGACTGCTCCCATCGATGAACATGCTGTCTACTTCATCAACGATTACCATTTCATATGCGCGATCGCCTCTTGTGCCTAGTAAGCTGAATTCGTGTCTTAGGACGTCACCCTCAAACGTTGATGCATCCCCATAAACGACATCCTTGGTGTAACATTCTTTTGGCTGATCACGATCCATCTGTTGTCCGCTGTTATCCATGTTACATATTCCAAAATTTGCATAAAAATCTTTCCATTCTGATGCATCTCGTTCTGCAAGTACTGGAGAGCTGGTTACGATGTCCACTTTTTGTCCCTGAAGCACTTTGATGGCTGCCAATGTTGCGACAATGGCCGATTTGCCTTCTCCCGTAGCAATTTTTGCAAGGCAGCCTTTTTCTGCTGATTTACTTTCTTCTTTCGATAATAGCATCATGATAACTGACATTAGACCAACGTCTCGCAATCCATACTCTTTAGTGACACGCATTGCTCGTTGCATAATCGCTAGTAACTCCACCATGTATTCTTTGGTATTTATTACCTTGCCCTCTTTTATTTGTTTTGCCCATTGTTGTAAGTCTGCTGATGTCCAGTCTGCAATTTTTTGGGAGGGCAGATCTTTAAGTATGGATATTTCGTAACTGTTGACTTTGTTGACTATGGCTTGTAGTTGATTGATGTCGCCCTTCGCTTTTTCAGAACACGTCTGGTTACCATCCTGAAACTCCTTGATGAGTTGATCGATTGACTTATCTTCTGGGTTATTTGATTCAAAACGACTGTTGCAAGCAGTTCTTACATTTGATTTCCATTTGTTTGTATCTTTCGAGCCCCAAATTATGCTCAGAACTTGTTTTGCTTTATCCGGTTGCAATTCCAGCTGGTATGTCGTAAAGGTGTATAAAGTTTCTAGCAGAGCTTGCGCTATCACTGCTTTGGCTTCCTTGTTGTCCTTCTCCACAGTTTGCAGAAGTTTCATGATATCTTCAATCGACGACATATTTCGATCGTATAGCCCGAGAAGATAAAATTGCAATTGGCCAAGTTTGTTTCCGCTTACAAAAACCTCTTTAACTTTGTCACTAATCAGTCTTCTCTCAATTTGTTTTTGTCTTTCTTTCAAATCCGCAGCCTTGGTCTGGTCTGCCATGATAGCTTGGTTCACCAATGAGTCAATTTCATGTTCATTTACATCGTGGCTTTGGCAAAACTTCAAGAATGATATAATTTGTTTAAATGGATTTGATTTCACTGCGATTTTAAAAAAGTCTTGCACGAATCCTATGGGTTTGCATTGCATTGGTCCTTTCTTGACAGCGTCCCAGAATTCTTGAAATTCATTTGCTGATGGTGGTGGCTGCATGTTATTGGCCAAGTATTCTGCTTTCAACCATTCCAACTTAAGATTATCCATCAATTCATTATCACTTTTACAGGATGATAAAATGTTACGCCCACTATCATCTTCCAGTCGTAGAAGAGAAAAGATGTCATTGGTTGTGTTTGCCGACAGAATGCGAGCATCTCTTTGACATTTAAGAATGCCTTCGAGTAAACAATTCAGCTTTGTCTTCCATACATCAGATCCAGCTTCGAGATGGACAGTTTGCAGGAATACTTTCAATTTGTTGTAAGCAATGACGAATTCTGAATATCGATCTTTAGCATCTTTTAGCCGACCAAAAATCTCACTTTTGAGGAATTCAAGCTTCCATTCACTTTCTGGTTTTGTTGCAAGTACTGAAAGGTCATAGTGCTCACCTCTTTCCAAGAGGAAGTCCACCAATGCGCAGGCATCTTTTGGATCGCTGTTCTGTGTTTTTGTGAGCAGGTATTTGATTTGTGCTTTAGCAATTATTTTAGATCCAGTCTTCTCACTCAAACAGTTGAAGAGCAACGAAGCCTTTTCACATAATGTAATCTCGGACAGGAATTCATTTTCGACATTTGTCGGCAAGTTTTTAATCGCTTTTATTGCTGCATCAAGTCTTCCAGACGCTAGCAGTGACTTTGCTATGCCACGCTTAAGCCATATTGAGTCTGTGGCCTCTGTGGTTGTTTGCAGTTTCTTAAATTCCTTGATAGCTGATTTGTGACTCCCAAAGAGTTGATGCACAGTTGCTCTTTGTAGCATAAATTCGTTTTCAAATTCATTGAGAGAATTAAGTTTCGCACTTTGGCCAGATTTGTCAAGCCATGATATAGCTTTAACATATTTTGTTTTTATTCTGGCATTTTCGGCTTTGGAGATGAGTACCTGCAGCTTCATCTGGTGGCCCTCTTTAGTGGTTGCTGCTGTTCTTGTCAGTTTATTCGCCATTGAGTTGACATATCTGAATAACTGCATTTCATCTGCAGGGTACATCTTTATCCATTCGATCATCCAATTGCAATGCAGAGGCTCCCCTTTTGAGTCATTGATGTTGAGATCAGAGAAGAAGAATGCGTTATTGTTTTCCTTCAGTTTCTTGGAAACTAGCTGGGCAAGCCTGAAACAAAGGTCTTGTTCTTTAAATACTGCATCTGTATTGTCATTCTTCGCAGTGGGTTTCTGAATGTTGAGCAAATTTTCCAAGACCTGTGCAGAAACTGAGGCCAGTTGAGACGCGTTCACGCTGCACAGTATGAACAATGCAGACGAAGTCAGTTCTGCGATATTTAACAAACAAGTGAGTTTTGATAAGTACTTTTGTTCAATACATCCATCATATTGCAGAATTGCCAGAGCTATTGTCCTGGCAACCATCTTGCGCATTGGAATGCATACACTGATGTCTACTACTTTGTCCCACAAGTGTTTAATGGCAGATTGTGGTAAAAAAGCTTTGAAGACGTAATCACTTGTGGCAGTAACATACATGTCACATAGTTTCGCATCTTCTGTTGTGTTTAAGGCATTTAGTGCGTCTATTATATGCATGCTCGGATGAATGCTTAGTTTACAGTAATTCGAAAGTAGTTCTGCAAGCACGGCTTTGCTATCCATCGATCTTGTTTCGTGTTCAATAAAGTGCTTGATACCGGCAATAGCTTCCGATGGCAATGAGTATGAGGAATCCACCCACAGCTGCCGAAATGTTTCAATTATTTTGTCTTGGGGCTCGATGTCGTTCTGCAATGCTGTTCCAAAAAGAATTTGGAACATGGTTTTGTCTGATGCTTTTGTAGAATAGTGACAAAGTTGATTGAAATCCACTTCTGGGATTTCACCTTGAAAGTGACCCATCCATGCCAGCAGAACTGATGTAGTGTCTTTTTTCTGCGTTGGACTGAATTCAACTGCATTAACCACGTCCGGATTCAAAAAATCTTTTAACAAAAGGCTCGTTTGTTCATTATTGGGCAGTTCCTTGATGATAATGTTGAGAGCTCTTGATGCATTCGCATGTGCTTGTCTGGTTGGCCAATCGAAGAATACCTTTTTCAGAATTGGAAAGCACCCCGTTCTGCAGTCACTGTATGCCAAAGACAATTCTGATATTGCAAATACTGCTTCGTCCTTGATGAATTTGTTTTCATACTTGCTTAAAATGTTTCCGAAGTATTCGGCCTTTGCTATTTCTTTTAACGCTTCCCGTGATTTTTCTTTCGAAAGTTCAATTCCAATAATTGTCAAGCAAGCCGCAACGGTGTCTTCTTCGATACTACCATTTTTCACCATTTCGGCAATTGAACGCAATGTTTGTTGTGGCACCTCATAGGTTACGTTCCTCGATTGGAGCCTCGCAGCTATTAACACAATGTAAAGTTTCTTAAGCATCTGGTTGTTGACTGTCAGTGCAGTTACTGGCACAGTCATCCAATCAAATGATTGCACATTTTTGCTTAGTCCCAGGTGAAGAAATTGAAAAGCAGCTTGATTTAAGTTTTCCCCGACGTTTGCACCAGAAATAATTTCCACTAATGCTGATGATATATCTGCGACGTTTTCAATTTTGTTAAAAAGTAGAAGTCTCGTCAATAATTCCACCATAGCAGCTCTCATGTCATCGTTTTTTGCTTCGTTTAGAAATTTCAGAAATACATTTCTTCCATCTTTTTGTAGTTCTGCTCGTGTGACCGAGAAATTCAGATGTGTAAGGTAATATTCTAAAATGCAAATGCAGTATTTAAAATCTTCAATGGTGGCAAAAACGCCCTTGTTTACAAGAACGGTGACATAACTGAAGAATCCATTCTGAATCTCTTCAAAGTTTTGTACATATTCTCCTATCCATCGTAATATCTCAGGATCCTTAAACGAGGATTGGACTTTCTTGTTGCATACCTTTTCCAAGTACTCTAACATGCCGTCACTCATTTGACCCTTTTGAAAGCAGCTCTTAAGTATTGATTCTTGCACTGCATTACTGCCATTCGTTGGAATGTTTCGAGCAATCAAATCAAGAACGCTTAGTGGAAGAAATATGTTTTCCTCCTCAGCTAATTTCAGGATGAATTTACAAGCTTCATCAGAAAAATGAGTGGATTTGCATAAATCAGCCAATGTGTTAAGGCCTTCCAAAACGCAGTTTTCCGGGTAATTCTCCTCTCTGGCTTTAATAGCTGTAAGGACTTCAAGCAATTCATTTGGTGATGCCTGTTGGCCTTTTTTGAGTTGAGTATTGAGAAGCTTGTATTTTTCAAAACTTTCGAGACAAGTTGTTTTTTCCGCTTCATTATATGTTTTGTCTTCCGCCTGCTGAATTTTATGCCAGATGGAGTTTTTTCCACAATGTTGTTGAAATACCCCGACCATCAATTTGAATAGACATGTCTTCGACTTGACGTCTTCCATGGAGCAGGTGAGCAACTTTTCCATTATTTCATCCAGCAAGGATCTTGTCATGTAATCAATGTTGTTGGAAAGAATTGTTGCAAGGTTTTCATCTTTTAAATTCTCTATTTTTCCTACGAATTGTGCGACTGAATCGATGGCCGAATACGGATATTTTCCTTCTTTCGCAATTGCAAATACTTTCTCCACTGCATTACAGCATTCTTGATTACAGACACTGTTATTCTGAAGGACTCTGCAAAGGTCGTTTAGCACCTCTTCCTCTTGTTGATTTACAACATCTTTTTGTCGTATTACTGACGCATTCGTTGGCGTGCTGTTAAAATTGATGCTTCTTTCTTTGTTTAATTCAGCATTCAGCCGTTTTTGCTCCATTTCTTTGCCAATCTTGGCTGCTACAGCGTCTCTTTCGGCTGAAGCGTGGGCATATTTTGCTTCTTCCCTTTTAGCTTTTCTTTCTGTGGCCGCTTGTGTGGCTCTTTGTGATTCTTCCTTAGCTGCCTTCGCTGCCTTTTCCTGAGCTTCTTTAGCCGCTTTTTGCTGGGCTTCCTTTCTTGCTTTTTCTTGGGCTTCTTTCGTTGCTTTTTCTTGTGCAGCCTTTGCAGCTCTTTCTTGCGCTTCTTTCTGCGCTTTCTTTCTGGCTTCTTCTTGCTTAGCTTTTTCAGCTTCCAGCCTGTCTTGTTCACTGTATGCGGCTTTGTTGTTAATCTGCCAAGTATGTGTTTCTCCAATACGTTTTTTACGCTGTCGAGGACGAGCAGACACACTTTCGTTACCCGAGCCATACAGAACAACCCCGATTTCTTGAACGTCCCAGTAATCAGCACATTTGGTATGGAATTTTACGGACCTTTCCAGCCTGCCTTTGTCATCTATTGCTTTAAACTCGATTTCGTATTCTCTCCCGTCAGTATCAATGAAAATTTCTCTTCCTATAGGAATGCTTCCACTGCCGCATTTACAACTACCACTCCATAATGTATATTCGACATTAGGGAATGCCCAGTTGCGGTTTAAGTGTATTGCCGCATGACTTTTTGCCATTTTAGAAGTGGCCAAATCACGCGCGTTATAGATGTGGGTAGCTGACGTTATTCTGTAAAAGGAATTCGTTCTAGTTATTTTTCTCGTCCAAAATATTTGTTGAATAATATTAAGTGCTAGTGTCTAGTGTACCTACCAGTGGTAATAACAGCGTTTCATCACATCAACATTCTCGAAGACAAGTCTACATGTGCGTTGTAGTGTCGACTGCTAAAAATATAAACGATTCAAATGTTTTAGAAACCATGAATTAATTTGTTCAATCCATTAAAGTACGTTAGATGTACGCACGTTTGCTTTACCCACGTCATGTGAGAGTGAGCTGCTCCTAACTGCTTGAAGGCAGTCAGTGATTGCCTGGTGCTTAAGTTGCTAATTAAAGAAATTACAATTTTGTGTAGATTAATACAACGAACAGATAACAAATAGAAATTATAAATCCAGACAACTAGGGTAGGGGTGATTCTTGTGTTGGGTGGGAGGTATATAACTAGCTTTAGCTCAACTTTGTTACTTCAAAAATAAGGAAGAATTTTATTTTAAAAAAGTTGAGTAATGTTGCACACTATTTACTACGTAACGTTATTCTGTACAGCAAAATAAATGTAATCGTGCATGTTGTAGTTGCATGTTTGCAAGTTGTAATCTTGCAATGTTTTCTATGTACACATACGCATTAATGACAGACTTAACTCGCTTAATTGCGAAAATACATTGATGTATTGTGTATAAATACGAGATACTCACACAAGCAGCTTTGGGTGCAAGTATGTTTTCTGTAAGCCTTGCGTTCGATTCTGCATTGGCAATTTAATCGCTTGCATTGAGTCTTTATATACCAAACGTTGGAATTTCATATCAACAGATGATCAAAATAGATTATTAATTAAAAATGCCCTGTATATTTGTTATGAAAAGATAATTCGTAGAACATCACGCTTTTTTTTGAGGTAGGGTGTATCAGTACTACAGGTGTATACATGTACTACATGTTATCTCCATTGTTGAAATTAATGAGGTCTGATTGGCCAGGGATAACGTAATCATGTACACCATAATATAGCGATGACGTATTTGTTCGAGGTTAAATCATTTGAAACCTCAATTTGTATTACTTTAAAATTTGTAATACTGCCCAATAGAAACAATGTATTAGCCGTCATTATTACACTGTATACATGTATATCCTGTACATAAACAGTGTGCGAGTACTTGAGTTCTATGCACCAACTACTGACTCATAGCCAATGAGAAAATTCAGTGGATAAAGTTCAAGAGATAATTAGTAAGGTACATGTCGTCACGAGGATGTTGTTAACATAAACATTACATAATTTAACTTTGTTTAAATCAAACCATAATTTGAAATAGAAAGTTCTTCCAAAAAAAACCTTTGGGTAACACTTGACACTTTCACGCGGCACGTTCGTACCAAAGTAACGGAATAACAAGGTTGGGCTGAATCTTTCATACATGTATTAGAGGTGTCTGCAGCAATAATTGTGTACTTTAAGGACATTACACACTAACTCTGTGGTACCCAATAATGTTCTTTGTTAGTATTTAAAGCATTCCGTATTTATTTTTGGGCCACGAGCCTGAGTTTATCGAACTTCGCCATGTTATTTGATAAAAGTATCATACTTTCATAGGAGCTTACTCGACTGCCATTAGATGGCGACCCTTTCGCTGCACACTCCCAATACCGTCGTTGTTTATCAAACTATTCTCTTTATGCTACCTCGAATGAACAAAGAACTAGTGTAATCATCCATGTAACAACTGGAAAGTATTCAAAGTGAAATGATTTGAAATTTCATTTTTAACTATTCCATATACATTGTATATGTTCATTTTCGAGTTGCAGTTAGTTATTGTAGAATTTCTGGTGTGAAATGTGCGCACTACAATCATTGTGGATTAGCTGTGCTGAATGTTGCTGAAATGAAGTCTTTCTGAACAGTGGATTAGGACAAGGAAGTTAGGAATGAAATGTAAAGAAGACATTTTTAACACGATGCGTTTATTAACCATTTAATGCTCTTTCGTTATCACTTGTGATGCGAAGCAAGGTTACATTTGTTAATAACTGAAAGACTATTAGATTGAATTATACAGTTATTTGTAATTTGCGGCTCATTCTTGCGACTCATCAAGTCTTTCAACTTCGATTTTGTGCAATTTATTCTGCTTCGTGGTTATTCTACCAAATATGTTTTTCGTGACCTTCAATACGTTTTTTACGCTCTCGAGGATGATGAGGCACACTTTCGTGACCCGAGCCATATAGAACAATCCCGAGGTCTTGAACGTCCCAGTAATCAGCACATTTAGTGTGGAATGTTACGGACTTTATTTCTCTGCCACTGGCATCTTTTGCTCGAAACGTGATGTTGAATTCTCTTCCGTCAGTATCAATGAAGATTTCTCTGCCTACAGGAATGATTCCTTTGCCTCTTGGACAATCGTATTCGACTTCATGGTATGTGCAGTTGCGTTTTAAGTGTATTGCCGCATGGCTTTTTGCCATTTTAGATGTGGTTGAATCACACGCACTATGAAAGAGTGTGGTGGCTGGTGTTTTCTATAAAAGGTATTGTAAGAAGTAAGTAAGTTTGTTCCAGTTAATGTCGTTTAACAGTATTCGCACCCTACTAAAATTGTCTACAAACTATGCTTCCCACTTATAATAACAGAATTTTGTTTTTGCATCACATAAACATTCTCAACGACAAACCAACGTTGTACACGTATGTGTTGGTAGCAATATATAAACGATCAAAATATGTAAATCTACTCACGACAGCTGCTTCGGGTACAAGATTGTTTTCTGTTCAGTCTCGCGTTCGGTTCTGTGTTGATGGTTTCTTCAGTTGCATTGCATCGTTATATACCAAATTTTGGAATTTCATATCAACATATAATCTCAGCAGATAACTTAAAAATACTCAGAATAATTGCTACGTATGTATATTCCTCGAACATCGCATTATTTTGAGGAGGACGTTTAATCGGACTAGACTATCCTGTGCATGCACCTACACTGTACTGTATGTTATCAACTGTTGAAATTAGGCCTCATTATTTACGATCATGATATACATTATTATGACGTGTGCGTTTAATTTTATTGACCCTTTTAAATCTCATAAATAAACTTAGAATTCCTGAAGATAAAGTTCCAGCGATAATTGAAGTACGTTATTTTCATCACGAGGATTAGATCAACAAATATGATTTGTCTTGATTTTAAACTATGACATTGAAAGAGGAAGTTATGGTTAAAATGAAAATCTGTTTTATTTTGGTAACACTTGATAAATTTTCAATGCACTTATACCTGTACAGACCATGATTGGCAAATCAAATGCGCAGACAAGTGGTCTTTAAACCTCTAAACGTCTAATGCATATGGACTTAAATTCTTTGGAAACTCGGAATACTGGATGTTCGAATTGTAATTCAGAATTTTTCTGAAAAATCTTCACTTCTATAAAATCACTCTGGATGCCAACTGGTCCACTTGGCATCTTTATGCCCTGACCTGGCTAACTCATATCCAATGTACTGTGACTCTGGGGCTATGGGCCGCAAAAAAAGCAATGGAAAGGGGTCGCGCAATCCCTAAACACGTTTCCAGGGAACACAGTTTCGAGACCACTGGTATATATTGAGGGTGGTCTTGTGTCTGGTGGATGTTCTTCATGTCTCTTCAGTAGTTCAGTGCTTAGCTTTCTCTAAAAACTCTTTTCAGTGTAAGAGTATATTTTAGTGTATGATACAATGTAGTACACTTAAGGCCCATTGAAAGTGATTTTTTGCAATTTAATTTTGATAATTTCAAATTAAACTAAATGTTTTAATTCAAAGTTTATGTAGTAAGTTCCTGTGCTATATAAAATGAAAATACATTTTGTTTTTAGAATTGTTTCAAATATTATTCTTTTTGCCAACGATAGTAAAGATCTGGTATTCCCATAAACTGACCTATGAGGAAAAAAAATAATTTTTAAGTCAATGAACATAATTTTAACTACAGAGCATTATTAACGGGAGGACACCATTGCGTTCCTCCAAATTTATATGAAATAAATATGTACATGTAAAATATAAAACATTAAATAATTAAGCTGCAATAAATTTATTACATTTTATTGAAATGCGCATCTTGATATTTTACCATAATATGACATTCTTACTATACTTACATTCATCAAAATTTTATGATTAGCAAAATACGATGATTAAACAGTATCAATGCAGTTCTGGTGAGTTAAAAGGTACGCACTACAGTCAATGTAGATTAACTGTGCTGAATGTTGCTGAAATGAAATCTTTCTGAACAGTGGATTAGGGCAAGGAATGAAATGCAAGTAAATCATTTGAAATACGATAAATTTATTGTACTTTTAATCAGAATACAAAGTGATTGCGGTTATATTTGGTTACATTTGAAAGAGCTTTTTTAGTGTTCTTTAGCTCTTTCTTTGGCTCTTTAAACTTCGATCTTGTGAAATGTCATCTGTTATGTGGTTATTTATTCTGCCAAGCATGTGTTTCTCCAACACGGTCTGTACGATTTTGAGGATGATTTGGGTCACTTTCTTTACCCGAGCCATATAAGACAACCCCGGCTTCTTGAGCGTCCCAGTAATCAGCACATTTGGTGTGGAATGTTACCGACTTTATTACTCTGCCAGTGTCATCTTTTGCTTGAAACGAAATGTCGAATTCTGCCCCGTCAGTATCGATGAAGATTTCTTGGTCTGTAGGAATGATTCCACTGCCTTTTGCACATTGGTAATCGACTTCATGGTAACTGCAGCTGCGTTTTACGTGTATTGCTGCGTGTTTCTTTGGCATTTTGGATGTGGTTGAATCACGAGTCAATGTAAGAGTGGAGGTGGCTGATTTTTGCTGTAAGAGAAATTCGTTCCAGTTATTGTGCTCGTTCAAAAGTATTTGTACCCTACCAAAATTGTATACCAGTTGTAGTAACAGAATTCTGTTTTTGCATTACATAAACATTCTCAAAGACAAGCCAACGTTGTATGTGTTTGTTGCAAAATATAAACGATTAAAAAAAAGAAATATACTCACGACAGCTGCTGTGTTGATGATCATTTCGTTTGCATCGCGTCTTTATATACCAAACGTTGGAATTTCATATCAACAGACAATCTCAGAAAATCACTCAAGAATAACCTGTGTAATCGCTATCTAATGACAACTCCTCGAACATCACCTTGGAATTTCAGGTCAACAGACAATCTTAGCAGATAACTTAAAAATAACCTGTGTAATCGCTATCAAATGACAACTCCTCGAACATCACCTCGGAATTTCATGTCAACAGACAATCTTTACAGATAACTTAAAAATAGCCTGTGTAATCGCTATCAAATGACAACTCCTTGAACATCACCTTGGAATTTCAGGTCAACAACAATCTTAGCAGATAACTTAAAAATAACCTGTGTAATCGCTATCAAATGACAACTCCTCGAACATCACAATCATTTGAGGAGGACGTGTAATCAGACTAAAATATCCTACGTATGTGTTATCTCAGAGAACCGGGGACAGAGCGCCTACGGCGCTCGTTTCCCCGGTTCCGTGCAAAATTCTTATGGTTAAACTAACATCAATATAAATTTTTGATATCAGAAATTATATTATTTGATAT